>JAMAKT010000046.1:137852-253156 GCA_023628415.1 Hypoxylon sp. PDH2405
GATATGCTCATTTACTACCTCATCAATCCCGCGCTGCACGATAAGGAAGCGATTCATCGTGCATACGAAACTGGGGCAAAAGTGACCATGCCGTAGACGCATCATCGCGTTGTACCATGTTGCTTATTGTATAATCTGCGTATCTAACTGGGCTTTATTTAACAAGCCTAGGAGGCTGAAACTACTTCATGATCTCAGGAGAGGGATCGTTTAAGAAATTCCCAGTAAAATGCCCGCAATTAATCAGGCTACAACTTGACCTAGCTCCCCGGAACCGATGCCATCAGAGAAGGTGGCGCCCCGTTGAAGCTGCAACTGAGACGCTTTCCTATACCTCTCTGAATAAAACCCACTTGCCGGGTTAAACAGTTCGTGTGAAAAAAAGAAAAAAAAAACCTCTCCGTAGATAGCGTATGCCTAGGAGGGATGGCAAGAGCAGCAATTCTGTAGCCTTGTATACGTCAAGTTCCTGGGATGTTCTACCCAGCCTCAATCTGTATCTCTCCATGTGCGTCAGCCGTCTATCGGCACCTTTCGGAAGATCTGACCCGACATAAGCTGGGTTGTCAATCTATCATTTGTCTCCTCACACCAGCGTCTCATTGGCTCAATTGCAGCCGTGACTCTGTCTTCCGCTTCTCATCCGAGTTCCACGCCCAATCGAAGTGCCAAGAGATCGCTAGCAAGGTCAACGCCGTCAAGGCCTACATGTAGCTCATTGTCGGGCCGCCAATACATAGGTACTCAGTAGGCATATGGGCCCAAGAAGGGGGCAAATACATATGCATCCTAAGCGCTAAGTGCTAGCGTTATGGCTTACATGGGGTAACATGCGAACAACATTGAAGTACAGTGTTTAGTACCTATCCATAAGATTACGCATGAAGGCGACACTTCAATCTATTCGAGATTTAGACCAAGGTAGCATCGTCCGTTATCATCTACGGTATGATACGAGTCCATTCTGATTAAAGATTGTGAAGAACTGTCTCTCTCGCCTTATAGCAGCGATCCCTCAGCATTGACCTCTCACCCCTTACACGCTTCTTCTATGTATAATCCCGGAACAAGAAAAACGTCATAACTTCTCAGCTGGGGGATCGGTATTAGCCTTCCCATGCTCGCACACAACTAGCAAGGGCCCCTCTCGGCCGTCCTCGGTAACCGCTCTCATCTCGCCCCTTAGCGCGCACAGGTTGCGACCGGCATGCAGAACCTCACACTTGATGTGTACTACCGAACCGACTGGGACGGGTCGAAGATACGTAACGTTAAGAGTCCGGCTCACTCCCGTGTCTATTATATCAATCAAAACGTGTCTATCAAGGACTCAATGTCTCATATTTTACAGGATACTTATACTCTTTCCTACGGCGCATGCCGAACTCGGAACTTGAAATGAGCTGAAAGGTAATTATTCTACTTACTATGAAATGTTAGCCAAGATCTGAAGGGAAGCCAGGAAGCGAGGCTTTATAGCGATGAGATAATATGAGTGTATACATACCATTGCCAATACCCAGGTTTTGATATGAGATGCAGCGGTTGTGACGTACACACGTCGAATATGGTTGAAGCGCATCCTCCGTGTAAATTACTGAGGCCGTTGTCGTGAATAGGCTGCACGGTAAACTTGAAAGTGATGCTGGGATGTGGTGGAGAGGACGAGTACGAGACGATGGAGAGATAAGGCGATATGTTTGTCATCCATTCCTATGATATGGTTAATAGGCGAAAGAGCATATGATGGCGGATGAGGCATGGGTAATGTTTCTTTCGCTGTAGACAAGAGCATAATTCTATTCCGTGGCTCTAGGTTTAAGGCCATAGAGTCTATCATAAGTTGTTTATTCCTAGCCAAGGAGCCTCCTACCTTCCTTGTCTTATGAGGTTAGGTATCTAACAATATACCTTACTAGAGGTTGACGGCGCGGAATCTACCGGTGGGCGCGGATACAATATTCTGACTAGGCGTTGTGTTGAATGGAGAATTATGAGGGCGGGCTTACGTGATTTTTGGGGTCCTTGTAGGCTTCCTGGCTCCATTTCAAAAAGGCCTCGGCCTTCTCGATACCTTTCAGTGGTTTCAGTCTTTCTAAGAAGACTAACCCCATGGGCAAGTCCTTATCCTCCGACGGTCTAGACATTATGCCTGGCCGGTAAGATTTAGAATTTCGACGCCGTGTTTCTAACTAGGGTACCGTAGTTTAAGCGCCGGGAGGGCGAATGCGGCTAACAACTGTAATCAAGGATATGTGGTTGAATGATATAATTTGATAAGTAAAGTTGGAGTATTTGAGAGATTGACAATCAGCAACATCCATATCCTTTATAATATCAAAGCAATGTGGGTAACTGCAGGAACCATTACGAGAGACGAGGATACCCGGCATAATATATATACATGTACATATAAAGGTAGTAAGATACCTAGCCACATGGCTGCGATCCAGGAAATGGGGATTGGGGGGTAGCTGATAGCCTAAACAGACCTCGGTTGTGGCTTTACCTATTAGGGGTACCTATTCTGCAGCGACTATCTTGATTACGTCGTTTTATTGCATATCGAGTGGATCAATATTAAGATATGCAACAGAAGAAGCAATTGTACTTGAAAGAAGCAGATCACAATCCCCAAAATCAACTCTTCTTCGATAAAACAAATCTTGGGGATTACTCACTAAATCCTATCTCTATGTAAGGCTGCTATGAATTGTTAATTCGATGGCTTCTCACTGCCGTGAAATGATTACGAGCAATGGCGAGATAGGGGTGTAAAAGCTTGGTGAGCATGCTCAGTACACTAAGATAAGTAAGATAAGAGCTAAGATGATACAGCCAAAAAAATGAATTATTTGTATCTTGTTATCCCGTATTCTATATTGTGAGATTAAAACTACAGATAGGCAATTATATGGCGTTAATAATTACGTATATAATTATAGAGAATCTGCGACTTGGAGACGCGCGTAAGGAGTTGTTGAAGAATTTGGATTGGGTAAGCTTTGAATGATGAATGATAATAGAGCTATTCTACCTATACCGTAGGTACATGTAGCTTAGATGGAAAGTGGCCCGAGCGTCTTTCCCAACAGGTGCACAGCTTTCAGGGGAAGTTTTACCTTAGCCTTCTGTGGCCCTGCGGTTCTGATTGGTGCGTCAACAATGGCTCGGGGTGCAATGACCTAATTTAGTAGGGGAAGTGTAGGGTACGTACCTCCCTTCTTGCTCCTTCAGCAGTTGACCTACTTTGGACCTAACAGCTTTCCAAATCTAAATCACGTCTCGGAAACTCTCAACTTCTACCATCTGGACAGAACGCCAGCGAACAGTTGAGATACCATATAACGCGTCAACAACTCGAAATCGAATTACGCCGCCGGGCAGTCTACCGTCTTGTGCTGCGTCACATTTGTGCATTTGAGTCAAGCAATTATTTCAACTATCTTCATTCTCTTCGCTCATTACTCGCCTTATTTAATCATTTTTTTTATCTGCCACGAATAAAGAGCTGTTCTCCTACTTCAACATCACGACGTTTCGATATTTTACTGTTTCGCAAACGAAAGCAGTTTCTACAATCCCCGCGACTCCACTTATCCCGCTCATGACACGTCAATAAACCAATTGATATCGCACCCTTCGCACTCCCTATCCTGGATACAACCTTGTATCTTCCTACGGTACCTGTAACGTAAATGCGCATGTCCAAAAGCCACCCTCCAACAAAACGGTGAAGACGGCAGCGAGGGCTGAATACCGTCAATCTGGTGAACCGGATATAAATACCCATGAGCTGGCAACAGGTCTCTGCCATGGCCGGTGGGAATGGGTCTGGTATCCCGGGTGGACAAGATATGTCCGGAGGGGGGCCATCCGGCAACCCGTCAAATCAGCCGCACGCTACCGAGTATACGCTACAAGGTATAGTTAGATTCGTGAACCAACATAGCTTCTTATTTGATTCCTTGACTGACTTGAGTTTGTCCAACAGGTGTTATGCGCTTTCTTCAAACCGAATGGCATCGACATGAGCGAGACAGGAACGCCTGGGAGATCGAACGCCAGGAAATGAAAGGTAGAATAGCCGCCCTCGAAGGTTCCGCCAGAAGAGCAGACGCCACGCAGAAGGCACTCAAGAGATATGTCACGATTCTCGAGAAGAAGGTCAAAGATCAGGCCGCCAAGTTAGAGGCTGCGTCTTCGACGACTTCTACTACGGACCATTCCGTGAAGCAACCCCCGAAAATCGACAGGGCGGCTTTGATACAGGAAAAGTTGAAATGTACGCGTGAAGTTGGATAATTTTTCATTAGAGTGTCCAAAAACTCATAGCACTAATTCCGTTTACAGCAACAAGCGAGAAGCCAAAAGAATCTGTCCCTGGCCTGGAGGGTCTCTTGGGGGAACGTGTGCAGGAGGACGAGGAACGCGAGAACCTAAGGGTTTTCCTGGATCAATGCCAAGCCGAATTCACCTATCTCATGGTCACTCCTGCAAATCCTATACCTCCTCGAGAATCTCCGCCCTTGCCTCTAATGGATGATCTAAGGGAAGGAGAATTCGGATTACCTATTGCTCAACAGCCTCTAGACTCGGCTTTCCAGGCGTTGAGACTTAACCAAAACCATGTTAATGACCCTGGCGTGCGCTCCGGCGCAGCGAATTTGAATATCCATCACGCTCAAGCTATGCCACAGGCAAATTCTTCCGCTAACTTGCCTCAAAAGAACGCAGACTTGCAATCCGCGCCCATGGTCCGGTCAGGGGAAGGTCCTGCTCCGAAGTACTCGCATCCCGGTGAGTGGGCGGCCTCTGGACAGCCTATGACTCGTATGCAGGAAGATATGAATGCAAAGCTCAACCACTCTAATGAGTCCGCACGCACCGAGTTGGGCGAAGGCCCCTTGGAAAGGCGAGGGTCAACCGAAGGAGACGGTTGGGACTTTGGCGAAGGCACCTTTTCCGATCAAGCATCCGTACAGCAACTCCAGCCTCTCACACACCGCCCAGACACTGATGCCTTTCCTAATGCCGAAAACCTCCCTAAATCGCCTAACCGTGGCCCCACGTCGCACAGACGAAAAACCTCTATGTCGCGCAGAAAAAGCGCGGAGCAGGAGCTGTCACTCAACGGCATATCGCAGAAAGCAGAGAACGGCAGTTTCAAGTTGCGATATGGACTGCGTGGCCATCTTAATGCCGTCCGGACCGTGATATTTTCTGGGGGTGGAAGTCCTGGTGAGCCAGAGATTTGCACCGCTGGTGACGATGGTTTGATAAAGCGTTTCCACATCCCGCGCGAGAATCCAGGCCATCATGGGAATATATCATCCGATCTTGACGTACCTGCCGACTTCACCCACCGTGGACATACAGGTGCTGTATTATCACTCACATCATGGTCGCCGTCTCCCAATTTCTCTACCGGCGGACGTGCCCAAGGCGATGGTTGGATCTTTTCAGGTGGACAAGATGCGACTATCAGAGTATGGGAGCGTGGCAGAGTAGACCCCAAAGCAACACTTGAAGGTCATAGTGATGCAGTCTGGGCTATATGTGTCTTACCCGCAACTCTCGGTGCCGTCTTCGGCCAAACTAATCCTTACGGCAGCCCAGATCGCATCCTGGTTGTTTCTGGAGCTGCTGATGGTGCGGTGAAGATCTGGGCTGTCAGTGCCCCGCCGCAACTTACATCGCCACAACCAGGACCACCCCGACGCGCCACAGGTAGTGGTCGGGTGAGGGGCAACTCGATGAGCTCCGGATCTCAATTTCCAAGCTCGCCTCAACCCAACATGGCTTCAAATTCGCCTTTCCATTACACTTTGGTCCGTGACATCTGCCGCTCTGACGGATCGAAAGCTTCGCCGACATGCATTACCCCGTTGTCACCCAGTGGGGAAACCTTTGTAGTTAGCTATTCGGATGCTGCTATTATCGTGTTCGATACGAGAACTGGCGAGGAGATTGGTTCCATGGCTAGCCTCGAGACCTACGACAATACCATTAATACAAGTGTCAACGCTGTTGTTGCGACTACAGCGGGTCTCGATCAAAGTTCCGGGACAGGTTTAGGTGATGAAGACCCGAGTGGCCCTACTGGCGGTAGTGGTACAGCTGGCAGCGGAATCGAAGGTGTAATTATATCTGGGCACGAAGACCGTTTTATAAGGTTCTTCGATGCGAACAGTGGTAAGTATTTATTTTTCTATGATTTCTCTAGCATATGTCTAGGCGCATATCACTAATTTCGTTTAAAGGCCAATGTACATACAACATGCTCGCTCACCCAGCGTCAATATCGTCCCTTTCCCTTAGCCCTGATGGGCGCGAGCTCGTGTCTGCTGGCCACGATGCCAGCCTTCGATTCTGGTCTCTAGAGAAGCGAACATGCACTCAAGAGATAACCAGCCACCGGATTATGAGGGGAGAAGGTGTATGCGCCGTTGTCTGGAGTCAAGACGGCCGATGGGTTGTTAGTGGTGGAGGGGACGGAGTCGTCAAAGTCTATGCGCGATAACGCTAACCACTTGAAGACGTTTACGGGAAACATGAAGGAAAGTTTTTGATAATGACATTCACCTAGCTGAGGAGTTGGTGGAGGTGTTCTATGACAGGGAGTATCGCACATTAGACGGATGATCCTATCACGATGTGCTCGGTTATTACCTATCCTATCTGCCTGCTTATTCGAGAGACATCCACGATTTTGGAGAAGCCGACCAATGCCTGTTAACCGGGTTTACACTTGCAGTTATGTTTCGAGTCCACGGTGGAGAGACTCGTGTACAAAAATTACGAAATTTCAGAATAATAGGAGAGCAGTCTTGTTGGTGCCGTACGATTGTAGGATTGCAGTGGATATATGCCCATCACCAAGATGACCAGGATAGTGTGGAAAGCGGTCTAGTTCATTTGACGTACGACAGGCGATCTGGATCCATACGGGCCTAAGTAGGATTGACGGACTCCCTACACATTAAAGGATCCAGAATGGAAGCGAAGGAAGCTGCAGAATTCTTAACGTGTAGATATGAGCACCCCCCCAGCTAGCTAGCTCGCTTACTTTGCTTGGTACTCGCGGAACGCAGCTGAGCTAACGCAATTTCATGTAAAAATATTGAAGTCCGGGTTGCATCCCAACATGAAAACTTGATCCGCGGGAAGCCATTCCGCTTCCGACGAGTAATGTTGTGTCGTCAGACGTGCCGTAAGAGAAAACCGCCTTTATGCTGGCGTTGAAAGCGAAGATGGGCGTTGGCGATGGGTAAAACGATTGGATGGTTCACAACTCATTGTGATGGGAGGGTGTGTGCGCGGTAGAGCATTTCCAAAAAGGAGGGTGTGTGCAATTCAATTGACAGATGGTCAGACCAATCGTCGTGTAGAGGGGGCGTGTGCAACAAGCTTGACGGGTGTAGACGAACGAAAATGAGAGCCGGCGGGAGCAACACGCGATATCTGCTCCTTTGACCCCTTTCCTGGACCCTGGTCAACGTGCAGGTCATCTCTACGCTGGCTGTTATTGCAACACTGTATGAGGAATATTTCTGGATCAGTTGAGTACATGGAGTAAGGCAACCTCTGTAGATGTAAGCTATTTGGCCGTGAAGAGCAAGAGTCGTAATCTCCTGCAAATTTTGCTCATGCAGCACCATGTGCAAGAGCTGCAACACATGGTGCTCCAGCTCCAGCACGATGTGCTGCAGAACTGCAAGCTGCCAGTTTGATATCCACTGCTGCCATGGGATAAGGCGGTGTGAGCTAAGTGTCTTAGCGTCGCTGTAGAGATATAATGTTAAATGGTACGAGTTCTGCCATCCAATAAGCTTCAATCCGAATTGGTGTAGTGGCTAACATTTGACGCTCTCATGGTTTAACATCATTAGATCCGTCAAGCCCGGGGTTCGATTCCCCGATTCGGAGATTCGTTTTTTTGCTCAATTAATTAAATAGTTAATTTGAAGAGTTGGTTCATCTTAGGCGTATTCATGTTGTCTATTTTGTTTTTTGTTTTCCCCTAAGCTTCTGAAGACCTATGTGAAGCACAGTTATAACGGCTGTCAGTAAATGTTTAATACCTGAATGCTTGGGAGTATATCTAGGCGGGTTAACCTATATGTAAAGTATAAATCCGTTGAAAAATACCTAAGGCCTGCATTAAAGAGGTTCGAGACGACTAGAAATACAGATCACCAACACACGAAGTCCCACGAGCGAGTAGTCACTTAGCAGTAAACCACATTGATGTAGTTATCTATGGATCTCAGCTCTGGACCAACTTGGACACGCCATTTCACCTATGCATTTATCTAGCTATTCATTCCACTGTAAGTAGTATCGCCTCATGCTCCCCAAGGAACCGAATATATGTATTAGGTAGGCACCTAAATATATTCACTATGTTCGCGACCCTATATCTTGTCTTCTTTGCTTTGCTCTGCTCTGTTCTGCTTTGCTTCCCAGACCAATGTCCACTCTTTGGACAATCCGTCCGTCATGTTCTCGGCCAACTATGCATAACAGGAAAAAAGAGTTGTACTGGAAGGGGGTATCATGCCCAATCTCTAATAAAAAAAGGTGGGAAAAAATAAGACGAGAAGCCAACCACCTCATGTGAGTGATCTCACCAATATCAATGCAAGGCGCCAATTGCTATGATAACAACGCTCCTCTGCTTAATACTCTATGCTTCGGAGACAGATTCTTCTTTAATCAGGGGGGTTTGTCCTCTCGATCATCACCCCCCACACTTCTCAACCTAGTCCAAATGACGTCTCCTCTTCGGCTGGCGTAGGGGCCCTCACACTCATCGCACTGCCATCTTCCTCTCCGTTATCCAAGGCGCTCAAGCCCGCGACACTACTACTCTCACTATCATCTTGCATCGTTGGACGCGGCACCGGGCTCGGGAGAGCAGATGCACTGGCTTCCGTCACGAGCGCGGGCGCCGATAACGCCTTCTGGCTCTTCCTCAGGGCGTTGCGCTCCTCGCGTTCCCTCATCATCTGTTTGTCTGCCTCGATGGCCTGAGCCCTCCTCTCCTCAACATCTTCTCTCCGGACGACTCGTCTCAACCCCTCAGAAGCCTGGATCAACCCGTCGATACTAATGGCGTGGTTGGTCATCTGATGGTTGATGTAGGTGTAGATAGCCGCCGGAGTGTCGCATTGTAGGAGTTGCCGCTCGTTGAGCTTGAGAAGAGCGAGCGCGACCTGGAATAAGAATGTGCTTCCATCATTTATACAGAGCACCACATCCCAGACTCGGAAGAGAGCCTCGGCTGACAGACAGTCGGTGAAGACACTAAGGAACCATTGGAAGGTCAAGGCTTCGAGCTCAATGCTCAGTGCGTCGAGATGCTGGGATAGCTTCGGAAGGATCTGTCTAACGTACTGGCGCAAGACCTGCTGGTCTGCACGGGATGCCATCAAACTATGGTCGTAGTATCCTTGCGGTAGGATACGTTCGACGATCGACACAAAAACCCAGAAAGCGTCCTCAGCAGACGGCATTATGAGTAGCAAATTCGCCGCAATCAGGTTCATGCCTTGACAATATCCAACTTCGGGGTTGTGCCTAGCATATGCCCGGAGGACTTCGTTGAGCCTGGCAACGCCGGGGCCCTTGCGGAAGAATATGTTGTCGGTAAGCGTGCGATTAATATCCATCTCGATCTGCGAGATTACAACCGCGTCATCTGCATCGCTGGGTCGCGACACGAGATCTTTATAGTAACCAGGTGTTCGCCTCGAAAGAGCACCGGAGCATTCCGCCCAGATCTTGGGACGGTTCACCACGGGGATACCGCCAAGTACCAGGTTCCTGAATTCGTTCCACTTTGCACGCCCGATTTTACCCTTCATCCCTAGATCTGCGATACCAATGGTCTCGCCATCGGTAAGTTTAGCTTCCGGGATCATGACAGGTGCTGTTTGGAAGCGAGCTTCAGCTGCGGCAGCCGCAGTAGCAGCAGCAGCCTCGCCTTCGCGTCGGCGCTCGGCGCGCACCTTTCGAAGGAACTCGTTCCAGCGGACGGACTTCTCTCTTTGGAGGTTGTCATGGACGTCGCTCAACTGCTTTAGTAGAAGCTTCACGGGCTCGACATCCTCATGCACGAGTGTAGCAGTAGCAGATTCATCTTCCTGTTTGGGGCTAGCCTCTCTACCTGGAGGCGAAGTTGTGGTCCTTGCGGATGGGACGAAGCCACGTTCATCTGGGCTAATGAGGCTTGACGACTTGGGCTGTTCGTTTCCTTCCAAAACCTCTATATTTGAGGCTGTGATGGAGGGAGTATGCGACAGCAGCTCTGTCGGGAAAGTGGCTATTTTGAGATAGTCCTGCCATCTCTTCGCTCTGACCTGATCGACAGGGCCCTCAATCGAGGTTGGGCTCTCTGGACGATCATCGTTTCCAATGTCCTCGAATGAACCTGACTCGTCATCGAGAAGATTGGGAGAGATGCCGGATCTTCCGCCGGATAGCATCTCATGGCCCTTCTTCATCTGAAGAGCTACTTGGGCAGCTTCGCGCTGCCTCTTCTTCCTACGTTGATCGTATATAAACCCAAAGCGATCAATCAAGTGCTCACCATCATAGTTATTATATAGTTGTGATAGAGCCGGCGGTTGGCCCTCAGGGGAAAATATGGTATCCATTTCGACAGGGCCATAGTTATCAGGCCTCACTACAGGCGAACTCTCAGAGTTTGCGCCTATACCTTCCCATCTATCACGCGGTCGCGAAGATTGCAAATTTGTAGGTTTCGGAGTTGCTCGTCGCATCGACATAAGTGATTTAGGGCCCCCTTGTGTGGATACGGCTCGGTTCGAGTTGCTAGCATTCGACGATGACCTTACAGAGCCGCCCTGGCCCGCCGAATTCGATCTTCCCCTAGCAGAGTCAGAATCGCGGGTCGAGGACGCTTTCCCAGCTACTAGTTGCAAAGCCATACTGCCAAAAGATGTCGAGGGTTTTCTATTCGTATGTCCGGAGTAGATGCTTGAAGCGCGGCTAGAGCTTCGCACAGAGTCTGCATCCGGCGGGACGAATAGATCTTCCTGTATGGTAGGCCGACGCTCTCCAGGTGTTGATGCACGAACAACCGTTTTCGAAGCTTCGTCATTGATGCTGCCAGCTCTGCTGGCCTTTCTGCTTGAGCCGCCCCAAAGATATTCCCTCCAGGCTTTCATGGTGCCTTTGCTCGTATTATTTTCCTTTGGAACGGATGGACTGCTCGCTCGGACCGTGGCATCGTTTACGTCATTGATGCCCAATATATTATAGGATATTGAATCTTGGATCGCGTCGCTCATCATGCCAGAAACATCTCCGTTTAAACCACATTTTATCTTGTCTTGCGCTTGGAGCTCTGCCTCAACCGATCGGAGCTTTGTCTCAAGGTCTAAGCTTGACAGTCCGCACCCGCGTATTATCTTTCTTAACGCCCTCTCTCTTTCATCGGCTCTTCTTCTTATCCTAGCAATCTGGAGATCACGGTGTGCGAGATCCTCGGCAATCTGGCGCACAAGATTAACAGCTCCATGCTTTGCGATTAGACGTTCAATATGCTCATCATTGGCATGGTGGAGGGC
Organism: Hypoxylon sp. PDH2405; assembly: GCA_023628415.1. Lineage (NCBI taxonomy): Eukaryota > Fungi > Ascomycota > Sordariomycetes > Xylariales > Hypoxylaceae > Hypoxylon > Hypoxylon sp. PDH2405. The sequence goes on from JAMAKT010000046.1 coordinate 149,450, forward strand.
ACCAGGTATCTTCTGCGTCGTTAATGGAGTGTCGTCGAATAGCGCATTGCGCGCTGTTTTTTGAGCCTCGGACGAGGTTAGACTGTCGACAATAGAGGTTCTAGTGGGGATCTCAGACGGTTTCCTCTCGTTGTTAACCATGGAAGAATTAGACTCGGGGGTGGTGAAGGAGTGGTCCTGTCGTGGAGATTGGGGGGAGAAGGAAGGGAAAGAAGTGAGCGACTTGTCTGACGCAGCGATGGACGAAGCGGAGCTTGAGGGCTGTGAGACTAATTTCCTCGACTTGGACTTTGCGCGAGTTGAGTGAGCTCGGGTAAGCCTCGTCGAAGCTGAGGCCGCAGAGATCTGTGACGTCGATCGCTCCAGAGGCGCATTTGACTCGGGATCCATGTTGTCTTCCTAGGAATCATGGTCTCTCTCTGTTATGTGTTTTTTCTTCCGTCTTTAACTCTGCTTCTCAGTGAATTTGGCGCAAAAGAGTAGAGCATGAGAAGTTCAAAAGACACAGAGACACAGTGATGATGCAGTCGTGATGATACGGAACATGGTTCATGCAAGAATGCCGATATGGAGACAACATTAATGCAGGCGGCATGCCCAATACGTTGTACCGTATGTACCTAATAAATGTTATTATTATGTATGTATGCATGTGGATTCCATCTTTCTCCATTCCTCTGACCCATTCCCCATAATAATATTTATTACCTGCAGCGCGTTGTCTTATCGTTATCTGTTATCAGTTCGTCATCATCTCTGCTGTTTCGTCACACAATTAACCGAAGAATAGCCAGCCACGATTGCTCCACTACCCCCCTGCCCCCATATACCTGGTATCTGTACTCCGTATGGCGTTCCTCAACACAGTGAGCATTGAATTGTCAACTTCAACACCATGAATACCTAGTACACGGTATAGCTCGAATATTTCAAAAACGTGGATGATCAATTCGCTGATATACTACTACGCTATCGTATTCAAAATCGAAACGAACGACATACAAAATTCAGTCCAGAAACGTAATCTCATACGCTGTTACCCAATATCAATATCATGAAAACCAATAATCTTCCCAATGAGACCATTTCTTCTTCATCCCCCCTTGCGCTTTTTCCCAGGCCCTTTCTTAGGCTTTTCTTTAAGCTCTTCCTCCGTCTCGTGAGATGCAGGCATCAACCGCTGCCGAAGATCCTCTAACTGCCTCGTAACCCCATCCAAAGTCTGAAGCATCTCAGATCTCTGAGTGGGTTCAAGGTCGGATTCTTTTCCTTGGTGCTGTGCATTGCTTCCGGCAGCTTCGTTCCTTGTGTTGTCTGGAGCATGGTTGCCGTTTTTCCTATTCGCCTTCCCGGCTTCTCCGCAAACTTGCGATGTACCAGAGCCTGCATGTGTACCTCTCCGTCCACTTCTTCCGAGTTGGGGTGCCTGGCTGGTGGTTCCCAGTGCGTTAACAGATTCTTGCCGGCCTATTGGCCTGGGGTTTCTATCCCGCCCTTGTTGGCTCGTTCCCACGCGTCCTTGATTGTTAGACGCATCCGCCACGTGCGTCTGCTTCTAACGTTCAAATCCACTATCGGCGGTATGAGTGGGAAGGGCTACTGAAGCCGCAGGCGGAGATATTGTGCGAGGTCGCGGAAGAGGCGGTACGGAAGGCGGTGGAGGAAGCCGTGAAGGGGGCTGCCGAGGCCTCAACGAGTCCTGCCGCCCAGGCCGTAACGGAGCTTGTTGAGAGGTTCTATTCCCTGCTAGCCCGGGTCCCCATCCTTGAGTATTGTGTGATCCTTCCTAAGGAGGATTATAATGTGTGTCTCGAGCGTTGTATAATTCTGTCGAAGGAGGATTGGAGTACAATTGGCCTTGTTCTTGCATCCCCAGCCCATTCTGGTAATTGTAAGGAGTTTGTGAGGACGGTAGTTGCAAAGGTGGTGGCATTGACTGTGGCCCCGACGCAAATGGCCCTCCCCAATTCCCGGAGCCTGTAGCCATATCACGACTCTGCGTTCGAAAAGGATTCTATACCTCTTCAACTCCACCCCTAACTATCACTTGAGGAAATTGAGGCGTGAGCTGGTGCTCGGAATCCCAGGAATCTCCGGCCGTATTATATCCCTGAGGAAATTGTTGTTGATACGTTCGAGGAGGGCTCTCTTCCTACTGAGCCCCGTTATATTCAGTCGTATCAGGTATTGGTCCAGGCGGTGGTTGGTACACTTGGCGGGGCTCGGGGTTCCGAAGAGCCCCATGATCTCCGACCATATCAGGTCTCTGCGAAGGCTGTGATTGAGTCGTTTGGAAGGGGTCTGCTTGTGCTTGAGAAATGGCTGCCAAAAAGCCACCCCCGGTGTGAAGATCCGTACCCCCACCAATTCTCTGTGCGGACGCATCCAGATATTGGGATTCTTGACCTTGTTCTCCAGAAGTTTGTAACTGAGAATTGTCAGATTGTTCAGCTTTATTAGCTGGCAATGCTTGAGCTACACTTTCCTTCTCGTCCACATGTCTTTGGTTTCCAACCGGAGAATCTGGTGGCGATTTCCATGCAGCCTTTTTTGGGGGGACAGACTGGGGATGATATGGTAAAGCTAGCGGTTCCACATCCGTGGGCGTCCGTGGCAGGGAACATCCCCGTTGTTGAACTACGGGGTACATTACTTCACGCAGAGCTTGTTCTTCAGGATCAACTAGTGGTGTAGGCGATTGTGGTGCAGAGACTTGATTCGGAGAGTGTAGTCCGCCCTGGGGGGCGGGTTGCAGTTCGGAGGTAGGCCGTTGCGAGACAGACCGTTGCGAGACAGACCGTTTCGAGGCAAGCGGTTTAGAGGTAGGGGACTGAGACGTGGATGGCTGGGAGACCGGCCGGTGAGGGAAAGGCCGCCGGGAGGCAGTCGGCTGATAGGTAGGTGGGTGAGAGGTAGCCGGTGGAACGGCATCTCCCGTTGGGTACTCGACACCGTCTACATTGCTTCCGGGTTGTGGACTTTTCTCCGGCTGCGACTGCTTGATCTGCCGAGGCTGCTTATTTCCACTCTCACTATGACTATTGTTGGAATCAGCCCGCTTCGCGTTGTCTTGAGTTGTCTGAAGATAAGAATCTTGTTCAATCTCCTTATCATCCCGAGCCCTTTCATTCTCGTGTCTAGCCTTTTCCCTCTCTTCTTTGAGTCTCTGGTTCTCATCTCTTAACTTCTGAATTTTATCCAGGAGCTTCTCTTCGTGCATTCGACGCGTGACGGTCTCCTTCACCTCCTTGGCCTTCTGGATCTTCTTCTGCTCAGCCTCTTCTTGTTGCTTTCTCCTCGCCTCCTTCAACTCTTGCTTAGCTTTTTCCGCCTGTTGCAATTTCTCCCATTCCCTGGCCTGCTTCCTCTTTTTTCTTTCCTTCTTCTGAGCATTTCTTTCATGGGCACTAATCTTTTTCTCTGCGCTAACTCCAGCTTCAGCAGTTCCTTCTGCATCGTTTCCATCCAGTGTCGCTGAATCCGAATCTGGATCTGGATCTCGGTTATTGGGTGAGTCTAGGGGTGTTGCCTTCGCCGGGTCTTCTTTCACATCGTTGGGTACATTTTTGGAGGTCTCTTTATATGATTCCACTTGTTGTCGCGCGCGCGCAAGCGGGGCTTTCGAAACAGCACCGGTCTTGGATGAGCGATTCTCGCCCTTAGGTATGATATTAGCCTGGGCGGTTTTGGTTGTAGTCTTCGCGGTATTTCCTCCTCTACCTTCTCTCGCCGGCGCCTCGTCATCGCTTTTACGAGCTACGGCCGCGTCCACGAGTGTTTCCTATCTACTCCTTTCCGTGCCCATCTCGTCCAAAGTTAAGGATCCCATTCCATGTACGATATGATGAGGCGCCCCGGGTGAGGTAACATTTGATCTTGGTGTGTTGTTTGGAGCGAGGGGGGCATCAGTCGCCCGTGAAATTTCCGGCCCCTTAGGCAGTCCGCCAGTCAACGGAACATCAGAGGCTGCCGGCATCTCTGAGGATGGTGACGGTTGAACTGCTCTACCTTTACTCTTCTTCTTTTTCTTCTTCTGCGAGGCTTTCGCTTTCCAGTGAGGTTGCTTCTCTTGATTTGGTCGAGAATTCTGAGCTACTTGAGGAGACTGGCTTCCACCAGACACACTTCCAGGAGATTCAGTGGCGAGTGGCTTCCCCTTCTTGTGATTGGGATCTTTTCCTAATACTAAATGGTCTGTGCTAGCTTCATTTCGCCTGGCCTTGATGATACGCTGCTGCTGATGCATGATTTCCATACTCTTTCGCATACATTCCTGCATTAGAGGATCCTGGGTCGTAAAGCCGGGTTCCAACCATGCCCTTCCTGCTCCCTGTATGCTGAGTTCCTCCCCCCTTGTCGGAGTTGCATAAGAAGAGGGCGGGTCCTCGAAGTGCGGAGCAAGAGGTATGGAACTTGGCCGCGTTGGTGTCACTCCCGGAAGGTCTCCCTGATTGAAACCAGGTGGTGGATATGTCTGAGTATAACTTATCTCCTGATCATTGACCTGCTGGGGGGTTTTGGGCTCTGGAGTGTGCGTTTCATCGTTCATGCGAGAGGGACTGACAACTTCGCTACGTAGTGGTGTGTATACCTCTTTATCTACAGAGATTTGATCCAGGCTCTGCTCTAATTCCTGTACCTGCGATCCAGAGCCTTCCGGGTCAGAGGATTCATCCCTAATATTTCGGTTCTTCTTTTCCTTGGAAGTCTTGAGCTCTTGTCTCTCAGGCTGCCAAGAAGGGAACCCCACCGAGTGAATTGGAGGGGGGATCGGAGGAAGCCTAGGGCCGTCGCGCGGAGCTTCAGCTCGCGCTTGTTCATCTTCCGGTCCTGGTTGCGAAAACCACGGAGTCGGCGACGGCAGAGAGCTTTTCGGATTGGTCGTGGCGTAGGAATGATCGTTTCCAACTGGCAACCCATGACCTGTAGGATTTATTGCGCCGGGCTGGCGGGAGATCTCTACAGGGTTTGGAAGGTATCCTAGAATCTCAGTAACGCTTCCGACTGGTGGCTGTCGAAGATCTCGAAAATTTTGCAGCTTGTCAACTCCTTTGCCCTTTTTCTGGGCGTCCGTGGTCTCGTCATCGGTTGGAGGGGCGTTGCGCCCATCATCCGCTACCAGATCCGAAGGATTCGAATCCTCGGGAGTATAGATAGGTTTTGCAGTAGACGAAGCTGAATCCTCGGAGTATGCCATGACTATAGCGATTTATTTCTATTGCTGAACTGCTGGGAGATGTTGTGTGACAGTAGGTAGGTAGGTAAATAACGAAAGTAGTGGGTAGAAATAACACACTCTAAATATGCCGTGTTTCACTTGAACAGGTAGTATCGGGTAAAATGTTCTTCGGTATAAAGTAGTGTAAAGGATTGTAGACGTTAGAGGAGAGAGGGGACAACAAGGGGATAGACTGTGATGACAATGGTCGTGGGCTATGTGGCTTGAAGACTGCTTCAAGGTACCTATCATATAGAGACTACCTAAATATGATTGATACCGGTATATATTGGGCCTTCCGCTAAAACTGAGAAGTGAAAGGGAAAGATGGTCGAGGACGATGGGGATATCTATAGACTGATCTGAGTGAAGAGGAAGCGGCAAACCTACCTCTAGGTAGACACCCGAGCAAGCTAATCAGATCGGCCGTGACTTACAGCTTTGACCATTCTCATATCAGTTCGGATGGTTCCTAGCCTCAATATTGAGTTTGTGGCTTCAGCACGGTTGTGTACTGTCGATTAAAAAGCTTAACGCAGGATAGCCTTTCCACAAAGCAGGGGCTTGGTGTTCTAGTGTCCTGGTGATGAAGCACTACCTCTTTTTGGGATATTCCCTAGTGAGAAACACTCAACAAATGCGCCCGAAGAAAAAATATCACAACCCTCGAGCAAAGCCTTCCCAAATGCTACTCGAAGATATGATACCAGAGATGATTTAGGAGTTCGCTCGACTCGTCGCGCCATAAGTTCATGATCTTGCGCTTCGAATATGATAGGATCCACAACCTCGGCCTGGTACTTATTCCAGTCTGACGGCATTAGATAAAACGCTAGGATTCTCCCGTAAACCTTGTGTGTTCAGCAAGCTCAAAGTTCTTTCAACGGGATAGTTGATTCTATGAGAGGTATGCGGACTCAACGATGAGCACATGCTACAATGCTAGAATACGAACACGGTGGTGGGTTTTACATAATTTCCAACCCAGCTGCCCAGCTTCGTTGGTTGATCAGATGGACGAGCAGCACTGCGCCGCCGCACCTACCTATACGTATGTTGAAGCGTCAACCGGGAAACAGAGCGCTTTCACACAGATTCAGATCAGTCATCGATGTAGAGACGAAGCTGAAATATTATTGGGCGCACTCAAAATAGGAATACAGGAATCCGAAGCTAGCCTGCACATTCCGTACAGGATAATCACTGCGCAAGGACAAATGCTTCACTTAGGCTTTCGAATGAGGTTCTGCTTAACGAGAATAGCCACGTGTATGCCCCAACGGCCTACCAGCACGAGCAGTGGACCAAATGGCTGTGCGCAGCGTGGCTAGACCCGGCAATGAACCCGTATGCTGATGACGGGATATGAATATTAGGTAATTAGACTCGCGACAGCTAGGTGACGCCCCAACTTATGGGTTTTTGGGTGAGAGGTTGCGTTGAGGAAGTCGAGTTTGGGAACACCAGCTTTGACCGTAAGCAGGGTATCTGAAAGGACCTTGGATGACGCGGACCATCAAGTCTGGGTGGGACGGTGTTAAATGTAACACTTGATGATTCAAGCTTTTTGGAATATGCCGTGTGATAGCTCAATGTCACTTGAGGGCTCGGGATAAGAGATGGTCGCACTGACATAAGGAAATAGAGGAAGTCAATGCAGCTAGTTTGGGTCCCGTACATACCCGATTCCGCTTCCCACAAGATCTGGAAACCACTCACTTACAGTGGTATTGTGTACAGTTAGATCTCGATAGTGTCCACTGATACACGAGGTCAAGGTGAGCAAGATCGTCGCTTTGCACCATGGAACGATAGACTACCTATACTCGTTAACACATGAGAGGATGGATCGATGCTGTCGTGCGTTTTATCACGTACAGAAAGTCTTGGGGAAATTCTTGGGAGCTGGAGGCCGCCTGTTGGATTCTACACTACCGTATGGCGGGTAGAATCCGCAACTAACAAAGCCAAAGCCCTGCAAGTAGTGAGTCTATTCTCCTATTTGCTAGCTTGGGGGCGCTGATCCCTGCTAGCTGAGTATCCGACCTACCCAATCTCTACCAAGCTTTTTTGCCAATCCTTGGCAATGTGAAATGGGGTCTTGTTTGAACCAGAGAAACCCGAAGATCCCATCCTCCCCTGTCCCTTACTCTACTGGTCCCCTGAACTTGCCCCTGACAGGTCGAGTCTCCTGTAGATTACGACATATGTTTCTTCTTTGGACCGTTGGGCAATTTTCTTAATTTGAATTTCACGCGCTTCATCACCCCTTTGTCCATAAATTCGTATCCAATATCTTGCTCATAGTGTAAGGATACGTGTATGATTATGGGAAGGACGCGGTGGGAGGCCTGGATCGATCGTATTCACCGCTACGCCCCGTTATCCTGCAATGTCACGTACATACACACAAGATGATGTCGGTGTGCTAATTCCAGGTACAGATTCAGGTCAAGGATAGTGATTCACTAGCTCTACCACGTACAATCCCGGGCAATTAAATATGTCAGCTACCTGTTATGAGATGCTTCACCAACTAAGCTACCCCGCATGATGCATCTCATCCTCTCATCCCATCCCTCCCGTGTAGACTGCAGCATCTGTGACCTGTAGGGAAACCCTGCGCTGGAACGTGGGGTTCCGCAATTGGAGAGCTGCCTCACTCGTACATTCGTAGACCGGTAGAATATAAAATATAAAAAAAGATTCAAAGCCCTCTCTCCCTTCCTTCTTCAGTTTCGCTCCTGAACCATTCAGTTGTTTCTGCTCGTGTAACACAAGTTCATAAGTACCCAGATAACCCTTCTAACCTCGCCCTCACGCTTCCGCCAAAATGGTGCATCTAGCCAAGGTCCCCCATGAAGAAGAAACCAGCAATCTGCCTGAGGCCGTAAAGAAAATCACTCTGCAGCTTAGTAACGACGAAGACTGCTTCACCACGAGCGTCTATGGCTCCAAGTTCGCCGCCGAAGACCTGCCTAAGCATGAAATGCCCGAGGGCGAGATGCCCAAGGAAATTGCCTACCGCATGATCAAAGACGAGCTGAGCTTAGATGGCAACCCAATGCTGAAGTAAGTAGTGACGTACACATCTCCTGACAACATTTCGACGTAGCCTTCTAGAAAATCTCCCCTGAATCAATGAGGCAAAAATAAGCCGAAAGTGGGCAGATAAGCTAACGAGCTATTTTCCGCATTATAGCCTCGCCTCGTTCGTTACCACTTACATGGTACGTAGCACCCCTTAAAGGGCTTGGCTCAAATACCGGTCTGGTAGTGGCGTTACATCACATGGAAATCACCCGCAGCTAACATCCTAACCACGTCGATCAGGAAGAAGAGGCTGAAAAGCTTATGGCCGAGAGTTTCTCCAAGAACTTCATCGATTACGAGGAGTACCCCCAATCGGCCGATATCCAGAACCGATGTGTGTCCATGATTGGCAGACTCTTCAATGCACCAACCGGAAGCGAGGACAATGGCAATGGCGGTGCCGTCGGCACCTCTTGTGTTGGTAGTTCTGAAGCCATCATGCTAGCGGTGCTGGCCATGAAGAAGCGCTGGAAGAATAAGCGGGTTGCTGAATGCAAATCCACCGACAAGCCCAATATCATTATGTCCTCTGCCGTACAAGTGTGCTGGGAAAAGGCGACACGTTATTTCGAAGTCGAAGAGAAGCTGGTCTACTGCACTCCCGATCGCTTCGTCATCGATCCTAAGGAGACCGTCGATTTGGTAGACGAGAACACCATCGGCATCTGTGTTATCTTAGGTACGACTTACACTGGCGAGTACGAGGACGTTAAGGGCGTCAACGACCTGCTGGTAGAAAGAGGCCTCGATATTCCGATCCACGTCGATGCGGCCAGTGGTGGCTTTGTTGCACCGTTCGTCGTTCCCGACTTAGAATGGGACTTCAGATGCGAGAAGGTCGTGTCTATAAATGTCTCCGGTCACAAGGTGAGTGATGTTATGGAGGCCGGCTTTAAGGGATATCTACTTGGTAAAACTAACAATCGTATTAGTACGGTCTGGTATATCCCGGTGTTGGCTGGGTCGTATGGAGAGACGCCAAGTTCCTGCCTCAGGAGTTGGTCTTCAACATCAACTACCTCGGTGCCGACCAGTCGTCCTTCACACTCAATTTCTCCAAGGGGGCTAGTCAAGTTATAGGACAATATTACCAATTAATACGACTGGGCAAGAAGGGCTACCGAGCCATCATGTCAAATCTGACGCGCACCGCCGATTACCTATCGGACTCGCTTTCGGCGCTCGGCTTCGTCATCATGAGCAAGAAGTCCGGTGAAGGTCTACCGCTCGTCGCATTCCGACTACCAGACAGCGAAACGGAGCGCAACTACGACGAGTTCGCCCTGGCGCACAGGCTACGTGCGCGTGGCTGGGTTGTTCCCGCATACACAATGGCACCGCACACCAATGACCTCAAGATGCTGCGTGTCGTCGTGAGGGAAGACTTCACCAAGAACCGCTGCGATGCCTTAATCTCGGACATTCGCTACTGCCAGCAGCTATTAGAACAGCTGGACAAGGAGTCTATCAAAAAACAAGAAGAATTCATCCGCAAGCACGCCATGAATAGCCACGAGGCTAAGCACAACCACCCCCGGTTCCGCGTAAGTTATTCCTCATGCTCTAGATTACATATGTAAACCATTCGCCTTCGTAAGCTGACTTTTGCGTCAACAGAAAGAAAAACACTCGATCCAGGGCAAGCATGGGAAAACCCATTCGATCTGCTAGAATTGGTCGGTGTGATGGGATATTCCATGTTTTCAGGTTTTATTAGCACTGCCGTGAGAAGGCGGTTGATATAAGGAAATCTGGGCATAGCAGGTAGAAATATTATAGAATTGATATATTGTAGACGGTCTATATGATCATGACGAATCTTACGGTATATTGAAGGCCAAGACGTTTCTCTTCTATCTGAATTCGTAGACGCGTAGCACAGGAGACGGGTTTTGACCTTAGGGACCCTCGCGTTAAGGCCGCCATTAACCGGGTGTTCCTACAGTACCAAACCTTTTAAAGTTACCTAATAGGTCCTTATTTTCGTTATCCAGCCGGCACCGGGCAGAAATCACACTCAGGTATACTTAGACTTTAGGTCTATGCACATTATTTCATGCTTCCTTCTTCTTAACCGATATGCAAGTGATCCTGGGGGGGAAATAGCTCTATACCCGGTACTATTTGAGTAGAGCTGGGGTGTTGGAATCGGTAAAATCTATACTTTGGCGGCTCACAAAAGAGAAACACGTCGGTAGTTAGGTGGCTACACTCGCCTGCGCGTATCTGATGACGATACCCAAATTAAAATGGAAATCAGGAGTGGGAAATCCATTCACAGCATCTCATTGGCCGAATTGCATTCGCACTGGTAGTCTATCTCGCTGGTTATCTTGATATGCCATTCCTCCTTCTGCCGCCGGATTTGCTCCTTTCGATGTGATTCTTCAGAATATTCCTTGTCGCCACGAGACTCCGCTTCTGCTTGGACTTGGCCTTGCCTAGCGTCATCATGAAGTTCTTCTTGCGTGCCTTCTCCTTATTAGTCGTAGATTTACCCTCGGCCTCCTTCTTGGCCTTGCGTATGGCTTGTGTAGACTTGTGCTCTTCACGATCCGGCTTGCCTTCCTTAGCCAGCGCTATACGCTCTTCCTTGGTACTCTTGCGCAGTTTAGCAGGTGCCTCGATCTGCTCCGCCGTCAATCCCTCGTCAACATGCCGTGCTTCCAACACTTGCTTGCGCTTTCTGCCCATGGCCTTGTCGATATTGGCTTCCATTCGTAATTCGCGTAGTTTGGCAAGGTCTGCTGGCGTGAGAATCTGAGTCGTAGCCAGTTTTATGTAATCTACAGCCTCGCCCCCCGCATTTTCTCCATCGTCTTCGTTAGGATCCTCTGAGTCGATCTTTTGTCTTTTTGAATCCGGTTCAGGTTCGGCTTCGTCTTCCGAATCGCTCACTCTAATCCATTCTCCAGACTCATCGCTATCTGTCGACGCAACCTCCCAATCACTGGAATTCCACCCGTCTTCTTCGTCTTTATCCTCCGCCTTTTCTCCATCTTCCCCTTCTTCGGGTAAGCCTCGTTCAGCTCGTTTCCGCTTTTTCTGCTCCTCCTTCCACTTTGCGAGAAGTTCGAGGCCTTCGATTTCACCGACCTGTTCCTCACCATACCTGAGCTGCTTCAGATCGCCACTCTTGAGTCCTATAGTCGCCTCCTTGCCACGGTCTTTCTTCCTCAACATATCCGCACCCTTTTCGCGGTATAGCGAAAGTAAGCCCTTCGCAGCCATCATGACTCCCTTATCTTTACTCTTCCTATATTCCACCAAGTCCTGCAGCAAAGTCTCGTTCATTGCTAGTGGTTGCCGGGCACAGATCTCACGGATCGCATTGAGACCAGCAGCGCATACTTCTGATGCTGACGCTTCAGACACAAATTCGTTTGCAATCTTCTGTATCAACGGCTCAATCGCATCCGGTGGTACGAGATTATGAGTTCCTTGGGCAAGCGATGCTAGGATAGACGAGGCAGACTGTTGCCTCGGAGACAGATATTTGATGAACCAAGAGTAGAGGGAGATAACCGTGAGCTTGTGAAGTCCAACGAGACGGGTAACGAGCTGTAAAACCAGAAGCTTACTCTCGAGAGCTAGCTTGGATTTCGAGTTCTGTAGGTGTTTCTCGAATAGGTTCTCGCTGAAGCCCTGGGGATCTTGTAGCAGGTGGAGAGCAGAGAAGTTAAGCGGGTGCGGCGCATTCTTCTTACGTTCTTGCTTCTTCACCCGGTCAACGGCCTTCTCGAGAACCTTCTTTTTCTTCTTCGTCTTCTTGTTGATCTCAATCGAGTGCTTCACTTTTTTTATGTCAATATTTTCCTCGTCACTACTCTCGTCTTCAAATTCTTCACGCTCCTTATCGCCTCCGAGGAAAAACCTCACAGCTCCCACAATTACCTTCTCGTTATCGGCCAAACAAGCTTGACGCATGATATCAACCGTCTTCGCGTCGGACCAAACTTGGCGCCGCCATAATTCTCGTACTAGCTTCACGGCCCATAATGCTTTCGGCGATGTTCGATCCGAAGTAACGAGATTATAGAGGACCGTCTGCATGGTCCGGTTCACTCGGTGATTTGTCGACTTGGTATTTGTGTTCCGTATGTCGCTGAGAATCTTCTGGTAGAGAATCATCCTCAAAGACTTGGACGGTGTGCTTATGAGGATGGGAAACAAGGTAGTGAGCAGATAGTTGCTGTCGATAACATCTTTCCGCCTTAATAGTGTAAGACTAGACACAATCTTCTCGCGCAAGGTTGGTTCCAATACGGCATGGTGCTTGGTAAGGACGTCTTTGAGGGAATCGGGGAATGTCGCGGTTATCTGAGGATACAGCTCGGCGCAGTGGGCGACTATGTTCATTATGAGCTTAAGTAGGGTATAGGCTGGCGGATGTCACATACTCAGATCTATCTGCTCGCGGAAGGTGATGAGAGAATTGGAGTCAGCGCCTACGGGAGCGGCCAGGAACTTTTCGTGCGCGGCATCGAACTGTTGCCAATTTTCAATGAACTCCTTCTCGTATGCCCTATAAATGGATTGGTTAGATGATGGAGAACCAGTGCGGTTGAGGCTGACTATGCATACTCTGGATCTTTTCGAATCTTGTACTGGAGGCCGGCAAGATCTGCCTCTATTTTCTCGAGCGCTGCGACCTTTCTCTTCCCCATTGTAAATCGATTGTGATGGCTGGAGCAGTAGCTGATTTTTGTAGGAACATCTGAACCGCGAAAAAAATAACTTGTAGGAAAAGTTTAAGGTTATCGCTATCATTATCTTATCATGCGGGTACTTGTGGGCTATGTGGGGCCTAGCTCTAGGTGCTCTAGCACTTTTCGGCGGGGCACTGAGAACCCCTGAAGTTCACAATCGTCCACTGAGGTACCCTGTCCGTCTATTCTCTTATCCCATACCATACAGGCGTGAGACTCTCCAAGAGATGGTGAACATAAGATCATCATCCAGAGAACCTATGGTGTTCGCAGATAAAAAGTACGAATGACAAGAAGAGCGGGGTCTGCCTGGTGTATTAAACGTCGATAGGTCATTTGAGTTGTATCATATCCAACATCCAATATGCGTAAAGGCATTGGTACAGTCCCGCGCCATCTCTGGTAAGGCAATGACAGTTACATCTGTTCGCTCCCTTCTATACACTATTTATTGCACTATCCGAATTGTATCTATACTTGAGCACTCCTTTTATTCCATCTCTAAGCGGAAGCAGAAGAAGCAGCTTTGGCATCCTTCAAAATATCATCCGTCGCCTTCTCAGCCAACATGAAAACGGGACAAACCGGGAACGCACCAGGCACGAAAGGGAAAGCAGACGCATCAACAACTCGCAAGTTCTGAACGCCGTGGACTCTAAATTTTGAGTCTAGGACCGCCAGTTCATCCTCGGCCGGTCCAATCCCGCATGTGCTTGTAGCGTGGTGCGAGTAGGTCTGCAGCTTCAGGAACTCCTTCTGCGCCGCGTCCGTGCAGTTCTGGTTCACACCGGGGCACGGGTGCTTCTCATTGAAAGGGCCGATGGGCTCACCCACGGCTGTAATGGCCTTCCGGAATATCTTGGCAGCGTCCAGCATCTCTGTTAAATCCTCGTCCTCGCCATGTTCGAAAAATTTGAAGTTGATCTCGGGAGGTTCTTGTGGGTCATTCGACCGTAAATGAACATATCCGGCCTGTGAGCGAGGGTTCATGTGTACGAACGCACACTCGTACTCCGACGGTCCATATTCAATTGGGAACCCAGGCCAAAATCCTTCAAAGGAAAAGGATTTGCACCAGCCATAGATGTTGCGGTTCTTGCGAGCTGTGGGAGTCTTGAGCAGCACAGCGAACGGCCCCGATGATCCGTTTAGCGGCTTACTAGCCAGCGCGAGAACGCCTCCCTCGTAATTGTCCGCTAGCTTTTCGCCCACACCGGGAAGGTCCTTGACAATGGGAATATCAAACTTCTTGAGTTCTTCGGCGGGACCAATGCCGCTAAGCTTCAGAATTTGAGGAGAATTGAACGCTCCGCCAGCAATGATGACTTCCTTGTTGGCAAATACCTGTTCGACCTTTCCCTTAGTGCCATTGTGGCGCGGGTCGGCTTTGTACAGAGATTGGCCGCGCAGAACCTCAAACCCAATTGCTGTGGGTTCCTCAGCATCCTCAGCGAATAGCACCCTTGTGACGAGACTTTGGAGCTGGACAGTTAGGGGAAATTTCGCCGGATCATCCAGAGTCGATCGTATGTAGGTATTGGTTCCAACACGATGCCCATTAAGGTCCGCATGGCTAGCGAGCCCGAAGACACCCGTGGAATTATCTCTGTCTGGGTCAGGCGCGTTGATGTCTCGTATTACATCGCCACCAACTGCACTGATAATACTACTGGCGATTTGCTGTACATCGGATGACTGCTGCATGAAACCAGGATCGCTTATAGTCACGTTGAGGTAGCCACTGTATCCGTGTCCTGGTGTTCCAGCCGGTAGATACTGGGCCGTCTCTATCCTTTCAAAATATTGTCGCATATTCTTCGCTAACCACGTGTCGTCTCCGGTGCTCTCAGCAATCGCGTTCCAGTCGTCATCGGAGGGCAGATTACACACCCCGCCGTTGTGCACTTTAGTAACGAGTCAGTAGCCGCATTCTCAAGCAAGGAGTTCAGGGTTCAGGCACGTCTTGGGGACAATAGTTCCTCAATCAACTCGATTGGAGGCTCAGAATTCCGGAATAAGCCATGAAAAAGGGAGAAGGGGCAGCTCTTTGCGTGTTACATACTCGCACAACCTCCAAGCGTAGCCGAGCGAGGGTAGTAGATACCCAGTCGTTCCGAGCCTTCGGGAGGATCCAGACCAACATAAAAGGAGCCGTCAGGCTTACGCCACGTCGTGTGTTCGTATTTTGCTTCTCGTTCTTCGTCCGAGGAGTGTTTGACGAAGAAATCCCATCGCGATTTCTCATCGTTCGCCGCGAGGTTGAAGTTAATCATCTCCGAGTAATTCTTATTGTTGCCTAGGTCGTCACCTGCTTCGAGAAGCAGTGTTGGGTATCCTGCTCGGGCGAGGTTGGCCGCGAGTGGCGCACCGCCGGGACCTGAGCCTACGATGATGTAATCATAGGGAGAGGCTGCTTGCGCTACGGCTCTTGTGAAGGCAAGCAGCCCTGCCGCAAAGAGTTGGCCCACCATCCTAGACCCTTGGATAACTACTTTGCTTTGCACCTATTGGCGTATTAGCCGGTTTTGAAGTAAAGGCTCCTAGAGGTAGGCACGAAGTGAGAGATAGCCCTTTATAATGATCAGATGAATACCCCTGAGTATCGGCATCGCTCCTTGGAGACGGTCGAGACCTATCTCCACTATCTTCTCGGGTGCGGAGTAGATAGCAGCGATATACCCAATACGATTGACTCTCGTGCGAGGAGGATAGCAGAGAGAGTTGTGATGGTAACAGCGATCAACTCCGGCTAAATGGGTAGTTGGAGAACGGCCTTGGAGTTCAGTGGAACATCAGATTCAGGGGTCTTGGCGACATACAGTATTATTAACCGGCAGACAAGAGCCATTGCGGCTGATTTACACCATGTGAAATAAGAGCTAAACAAGGTTCATTATTATTACCCACCCGAGAGCTCGTACCGCTCATATATCATCAGTTCGGGCTAATATTGATTATCTGCTGGATTGATAATCGTTGATGCTAGTCTAACCCCTATCAAGATCCATTACCTAAGCCTTTCTTCACACAACCTGATAGGTATAACGGGAAGGTCCACGTTGTTAGAACATTCAGGCTTTTTGAGCTGTTAGCTCATAGAACTACTGGTACACTCCAGGCCTAGAGGACTTCAATTGCTCAACAAGGGGAGACTTGGAATTTGAAATCTGCCGCAGTATTAGTCATGATCTCGACGATTAGTCGCATAGTAGATTGCGTGGCTGTAGGACTTAATCATGATACCGGCAACAAGTCGAGATGAAAATATAGGTACGCAAGGATAATTCAACTGGCATCTATAACTGAAGTGAGGCTACCTGAGCCTCACGGGATGAAGAAAATGTTGACTTTGGATGTATTGGCAACAATAATGAGTTGGATAATGGCTTCGGCGGACTTCGGTTCTCCGATGCGGTAAAAAGCTCCCCGGGCCCGATCCTGCCTCAACGGATGCATCGGGGCAGTCTCCACCTATGGCTTAAAGACGGAGGGAACACTTTTGAATATAAGAATTTAAGGTACCTATATAAACACAACTTGGAACATGTCAGTGTTCGATCGGTGCTTAAGTTGATATCAAAACTAGAAAAATCGAAATATTGTACCTACCCGCTTAGGCCATCTACTATTAGTCAGATTGGCCCCTATCGCCTTATATGCTGTCAACATCGTGACCCTTAACCCGCCTTGAGATTTGATCGTGTTGTGCTGAGTCAAAACGCAGCCCTCTTAGGAATGCCGTTAATAGGATATAACTTATGTGGCGGATATATAGTTCATTTGATTTATTTTTTAGTATTTTCTAGGTACCTAATAATAAATGAGCGTGATCTTTTATAAACCTGGGCGCCGAGGCCCTCATTGGCCCAATCAGCTCGAGCGCAGTCCCGATTTACATCCAGAAAAGGAAATCCTAGATTTGGATACCGAGGAGCAGGTAGACCCGTTTACTTTCTTCTACCTTGCCCTTAGTTAGCCCTTCAAAAGTTCTTCCTCTAGTTTTTACACTTACTCCTTATACGCCGTCCTATCAGCATTATTGAATGCAAAGTCCAAACCTCAAGACACCAACAACCCTCTAATATACCCCATTGGTTGGTACATGCGCTTTGATTGGATATCTCGGTGAAGGGACGCTGCCAGTGTGGTCGTGATAACGCTAGTTACCAGGAAAATAAAAAGTATTGCCTTTAATGTCTTCGCCGTCACTATGGCCGGGTGGCGTCTGCGTTTCCCTTCCCGGAAGCTATTTAGACGGCAAGCGCTAGGGCAAGCCCCCAATGATGCGCCTTACTAACATAGCGCTGTGAATTCCACATCAATCATAAACAACCTGTCAATGTAAGAGCGGCTTCATTGACGGAGGGGTAAGTAGTGGGATGCGGCAACCTACCACTGGCATGGTCTTCATGGTTAGAGGGCAAACGCACTGCTGCCTGTATGTTAACATATAATTATTTGCTACTGATTCTACCAGGGGCTACAACCCCTTACGTAGTGCATTGGTTTATAATATGGAGACAAGGAATTTCGTCGTACTTTGGGTCATAAGTCATTGTATTTGGTTGCTCGCCAGTGGAGTTGTGTATCGTGAAAGGGAGACGAACATACAACTACCACAAATAGCATGATAATGTCATGTACCATTCTTCCTTTTCTTGTTAACTTATAACAACTTAGATGAATCTTACACCATCTGCATTCTTCACCAAGTCGTTGGCTGAGTAGGAACCTACGGTTTAGGGGTGCTCGGATCGTTTCGTGGACAAGCTCCGGCTCTTGAACAATAAGAATGAAAGTAAAGGACTCGACCTTTTTCATTGGATAGAGTTGGTAGCCTTCGATAAACTACCTAGAAAGTGACCTTTGGCGATGCATTAGTTATGTCGAGAAAAACACGTTCTTGCGCCTCTATTCAGATCTCCCACCATATCATACTTACCGCTATGATGCAAGGGAAGAATGACATAGATGGGTCGACCTCATACTTAATAATGTCATCAAGATAGCCCTAATAGAGGACCCGAGACAAATGAAAGCCTAACAGCTGTTGAACAGTGGCTACTTCCATCACTCACGTACAGCCGGCCGTGCTAAGGCGCAGAAGCGTCCTAAAGCTTCTGTGTCCCGCCGGGACTTTCTCAGACCTCGTGAGCAAGGTTCAGAGTGGTGAGGTAGGTATCGCGGGAGGAGATAACAGCTCAAATTTCCACTTTAGAGTGAGGGCTTCCTCCAGTATTCTGCCTCCCAAGGATCTACAGAGAAGCGAACGCTTTAGCACGGCTTGCCTAGTCCCTAGCGAGACGATTGCGACATGCATTCTAGTTACTATATAATACCTACCTACCTACCTACCTAATACTTCTACTACACTCGAAAAGCTGATGAGGGGATCCGCGCATTTCTTCCAGCTGAACGAGTGATTGTTACTGTGTCCAAGAGGTAGATACTTGTATCCCTTGCATTATAGGAAGCTCCCGCTAACTTGAATGCGGGCGGAAGTCTACATTATAACTATTCAGCCGTCACACACTAGCCCAATATCTTCCAACCAGAACGGCGAGTCGATTGGAATTGTCGCGATGTTAAGCGTGCTAGCCAACTTTTCTTGCTTAGATACCGAGCCTGTATAGGTCGCAGGAAGGTGTTGCCCCTGTTGAGATTTCTACGGCCAGATTGGCTCACACCGTCGCGCGCCTAGCTTCGTGTAGCTTGAGATATTATCCTGCCTGGCCAAAATGCTCTTCCAGTACGGTTTAGGATTCATCAGCACCGAACTTGACCAGGATGATGTTCATGGGGCATGTTTTATGTGGTGGAAGCCGTCGCTAATCGTCGCTAATCGTGCTATTCAAGGAGCAGGCATAGGAATGATGTCGTAAGAACGTAATTACGTACCAGAGCACATACCGAAGCTGTACTTTGCCGCCTCCACGTATCCACTTGCGATGCGCCTATTACCCCATGGGTAAATTTCTTACCAGATTGAAAAGCTCCCATAGACCATATTAGGATATGGAGCTCAATCTAAGTGCCTGATTTAAGAAGTGCAAGGACACTAGGATACCTGGATACCTACTGAAAAGAGTACTATGTGGCTTGATCCTCTATGTAGCATCTTGATGTAGGTAGTTTAGACACCAATACCTGCTATACTTGAAATAAAAAATTTTTCGGTGCGCATTCCGGTACAGGGGTTCTGTCGTTAGCATCTATGCGGCTTGATACTTGACCGCCAATGAGAGTAAATTCTGCAATGCAGAAGCCAGGGCTTAGATCTCAAGTCAGCGCAAACGCCGATACACTCGTAACTATACTTGAAGTTAGATTTTATACATCCCTACCTACCTAAGGCACCCAAACAAACTTGCTTTTAGGATCTAGAATCATCCTTGAAACCAGACGTACTTTACCACTGTGAAGAATACGCTGTCTTCTCAGGCACGTTTGAGCTAAGTGGTCCTCTCCACGCCACAACCGCGGCGGCTTAGCCTACCTCTAGCGCTTGAATTGTCTCTTTCGGCGAAATGCGACTCGGTTTAGTCTATAACTTCGCCAGATCAAATCGGACCATTTAGAAGCCTCGCTTCTAGGCACTTCGGAGGCTAATAGGTACCTAGTCGGTGGGACGGCGCCGAGCCCTCTATCGAGTCAATACGCGTAAGAGAGTTTTTCAGTCTCCAGGTAAAGAATCTCGAAATTTCTGCCATTCCATTAGAACCGCATAAGACGCCCTAATCTGAGTGAAGGATGGTAAACTATAAGTCTACTTTCTAATCGTGAGTTTTTGAAGAATAGTACTAGATATACTTACTCGCTTACTTTTCGTATACTGCATTTCTTCGGAGGGAAAAAAGGCCAAGCTCGGTGTCACTGACTGGTAATAAAAAATAATACTACTTTATAACGTATCGTCTCACCAGTCGGTCTATGAAGCAGGCATAGCGCCGCAATGCAATGCAAAAGCATACATGCTCATACGACAATCGGAAAGATACGGTAAATGATACGGCTAATGGATGACGTTGGCAGCGAGATTTCCCCTCTGAAAAGTGGCTGGATCCTCGTACACGAGACCCTCGCCGACCTTCGTAGCAACCATGATGGGGCCAGTCTATCTCTAGGACCGCTGCCAAGGACAGGCACGGATTTCAAGGAGATCAAGGCCTTTTATTTCAGATGAGCACCCACCAGATTCCGTGCATACATAGATCTTGCTCCAGGTTTTATTCTGCATAAAAATTCATTGGGGACGCTGGGATATGTAGATTCGTACGCACGTCTCGCAGCCTGGCCTGCCTGGTAGCATCAGTAAGGGTTAGATGAAACCGACGTGCAGAGGGGAAAATGGAGATGGAATGGGGATTGTGTGGAGTGAGATTGGGTAGAAAAGCAGACCTTTCGGTTTCTCGCACGCACGGTGCTACCTTTATCAGTCTTGACCATGTACTTATTCATGACCCGCTATAACGCTGTTGTAACCGTGCCACTGTTATCTCCAGCCATAGCCATTCAGTCTCTTTATGTAATAGTATGGTAAATGTATGATGAAATAGAAATTGCCCCCCGGAATTAAGGGTCCAGTTCTTATCTTCAGATCTAACCATCATTTCGACATTCTGGTCATGAAAGAGAACATTTATCTGCCCTATCGTATTTACGAAGTAACAAAACAATCGGATTGAGCGGCTAGATGCGTAGATGCGTAGATGCTACCCTCCACAACCGTTACCGGGATCCGAGATGCAGAATCAGATGATGACATATCGCATAGCATTCCACCACTCACAACGTGCTGAAAACAGGATGGGGGGTGAGGGGTACGGAGGGAGTTGGGAATGAGGCGTCAAGCCACGGTGACAGGTCTCTTGTACATAGTCTTGTACATAGTATTGTGGAGGAGACTCATGTCCGGCTCGGAACGAATTTCCAACAATGGGCAAGGAATACAATACAAAAAAACAAGCAATGCTTCAGCAAAAATACAAGCTTCCGTTCCTGTCTCGGCGGTGAAGGGTCTCAGGGGTCGCCGCGAAGTGGAACCCGTTAGCAAATAGAATAACTCCGAATGCGCTTGATTGGCAGAGCTAAGAAATCTCTTCTCTCATTCTAGAAAGACCACGGTCGTACCAGAGACCAGGGGCAATGGTGACGTCCATGGTTTGTGGCGCTAGCGTCGGTAGCTGGGACGAGGCGTAAGCTTGGCGAACCAGTCTCTGCTCGTCTAATTGTATGAGTTGTGCACAAATATGGAAATGCCTATTGCGGAAGGCAACCCATCGTATAGTGCATGATTATTTACGGGACCGCCATCACTCACGGCTGAACCACGCGAGACCCCTTCTCACTGCCATCTCGGTATCCTGTACGGGTCGACCGCAGTTGGAGCCGACGTCTACCACGTAATGTAATGTAATCTCGTCGATCACTAGGGCTTTCGTCACGATAGAGACCCGGGGATGCCCGGTGTGATTGGCTTACCCACAATGGGGCTCACCCCATCCATGCGTACTACGCTATGTATGGTTCGTAATCCGGAATGGTATTCGGTGGGAGTCAATGCTATCCACCTGACTACTTTCTTAGTCTATCTTGTCTCGCATGTTCCTCGGTCACTCATAATAAAACCCTAAAGCCAACATTTTCCTGTTTGACTTTCGGCCGTGAGTGTACTTCCGGCGCTTTGATTTTCTGGAAAAAACCTTCCGTCGTCAACCTCATCGTCACCATCACCTACGTCGTACCTGTATCTACGACACGAGACGGGCGGTTACACACCGACCTTACGGACAACATGGCAGACTTGAAGAAGGAAAAGAATGGGAGGTTGTTCGATGATTCGGATGTGCCATCAGCACAAGATCTGGGGTCCAGCACCGAGGTTGTCGGCCAGGTCAGCGACATCACAGGATTCGAGGCCCAAAAAGCAGCACTGGGCAGCGCCCACTTCAGCAGGTTAGGATGGAAACGACTCACCGTAGTACTGATTGTCGAGGCCATCGCTCTCGGTAGCCTCAGTATGCCTGCGGCGTTCGCTACTCTAGGCATGGTAGCCGGAACTATTCTCTGTGTCGGCTTGGGTTTCCTCGCTATTTACACTAGCTACGTCGTCGGCCAAGTCAAGCTGAAGTACCCGGAGGTGCAGCACTATGCGGACGCGGGTCGCTTGATAATGGGTAAATTTGGTTACGAACTGATCGGTGCCATGTTCGTGTTGCAGTTGACCTTCCTCGTCGGCTCGCATTGTCTCACGGGCACCATTGCCTTCCTTAACATCACTAACAACGGCACCTGTTCCTTGGTTTTCGGCGTTGTGTCGGCCATAATTCTCCTGCTCCTCGCTATTCCGCCCTCTTTTGCCGAGGTTGCGATTCTAGGTTATATCGACTTCGTCTCCATCATGGCTGCCATCTTCATCACCATCATTGCCACAGGTATCCAGCGAACGGACGCCGGAGTCCCTTCTGACTGGTCCGCTTGGCCAGAAGAGAACCTTACCTTCACTAAGGCTTTCATCGCCATCAGCAACATTGTCTTCGCCTACAGCTTTGCTATCTGCCAGTTCTCGTTCATGGATGAAATGCACACGCCGAAGCACTTCGTCAAGTCAATCTGGGCCCTCGGCTTGATCGAAATTGTGATTTACACACTAACCGGAGCCTTGATCTACGTCTTCGTTGGAACCGGTGTCAAGTCCCCGTCTCTACTATCGGCCGGTACGCTAGTCTCAAAGGTCGCCTTCGGTATCGCATTGCCCGTCATCTTCATCTCCGGGTCCATCAACGGCACAGTTGTGGCGCGATACATCCACGGTCGTATTTACAAGAATTCGGTCACGCGTTTCATCAACACCACTAAGGGCTGGGTTACTTGGTTGGCGCTCATCAGCTTTATTACACTGATCGCCTGGGTTATCGCCGAGGCCATTCCCTTCTTTAACGATCTTCTAGCCATCTCCTCGGCATTGTTCATCTCCGGATTCACCTTCTACTTCCCGGCCATCTTTTGGTTCATGCTCATCAAGCAAGGCAAATGGTACGCCAAGGAGAACTTGTTGAAGAGCATAACCAATGGTGTGGTCTTCATCATCGGAATTGTTGTACTAGTTGGTGGCACATATGCTAGTATCGTCGATATCGTAAGTACTCACATATTCCCAATACACTTTCACACAATCCTTGAAACACTACTGACATTTTGTAGATCGACCAATACAATCATGGCACAGTTCGCGGTGCTTTCACCTGTGCTCCATTTGAGTAAAGACAGCCCCTTCAGCGACGTCTTTTTATATCGAGGAATCAACGACACTCGCGCGTCCTTACCGCGACATGAATGGCGCTTTGATGACATTATGATACCTCTTTTCTTTTTCATCTGAGCATATTACGCGAGCATGGGATTATCATAAGCATCACGTTTCCTAGAGAGATGGGTAGAACCTCATGTATAGATTTTCATCCGCGGCCTTGTAGAGGAGTTGAGGGTGCAATTCTGCTTTCTCTGGGACTATATACCTTTGTACATTATTGTTTAGGAGCTGGTGTAATGTTTACATAGGTATTTAGCGTCATGAATGGCAGTCAGTGGTTTTAGGCATCTTGTTGGGTCATCACCAAAAGTCATCATTCGTGCTCAACCCCGTCCTGGATCTATAGCAACCAGATCAGCAAATACGGGAACCGCTCATGAGGAGCTTTTAGGTTGCAAAGAATAGGGTATGAAATCCCTTTTTTCCGGGTGTTGCCCCCGTCTACAGTGCTGGAATCCTTGCAAAGCAATTGCTCTCTTCTTGAAAAATTGAGGTATTTGGCGTAAGTACGCGTGGCTAGATACCTAGATACTCACTAGAGTGCAAGTGATATTTCGAATTAATTGACCAAATACAAATGAACTGAACCTAGATCAGATACACCGAGGCGCAATAATCTGTTAGTCCATCCGAAGGCCTTGATAGTAGTCTGCGAGGTCATACTGCAGTAAGATTATGCATGAAGTCGGAACTAGTATAGATATAATGCATGATTGCAGTGTCGAGTGAGACGATTATGCCCGAGTACTGCAAAAATGATACGCCCATAAGAACCAACCCTACCTAACGATGTTTGCAAACTGTTATGCCGTGATATTATCTCCTCTCGAAAGTCGTGATAGTAGCAAGCATAGGTATCCTACTAAATACCAAACAATAACGGCTCATGAACGAGTCGAAAGACATGCTTGGCATCAAGAAAATATTAATGTAGTTAGAGGCAGTCTTCCCAAGGGAATGTTGGCGAACAAAGAAAAGTCTATAAAAATGAAGTAAAAAATGTGAAAAGGGGAAGCTAATAATAAGTCCCCCGGCTTCACAGCGACACGGTGGTTTGAGAAGCTCCTGATCTGATCGCTGTATATATAATATAAAGACCCAATTGTCTATGTGGATATTGGAAGAGTTGTAGCCTTCCAAATGTTTCTGGATGATTGGTCCAAAGCTATATATTGAAGTTTTTATGATTTTCTTTCCTTTGCTCAATTTTCCTTCTGAAGTGATCTTTTTTTCTAGCTTCTCTGAGATGCTCTTGGATATTCGTAAATCACTACGAAGATCCCAACGAGATCGTGTACGAGATAAATCACGACCGACGATCCATAGGGGATTGAATAATCTCTTCCAGAGGCTATGCGGAAAGTCGAAATTGTAACTAAATGGAATATATAGCAGAGAATGATATTTCATCATCTATCTAAGGGATACACAAGAGATTCTAGTCAAAGCCTCGAGGTAAACGAAATCAAATGAATGGCTCGAATCAATTGGAGATTTTACACTTGGTTCAGTTATAAGTTTGGGGCATGAGACTATGCTAGAAGCGGATACGCTCAGGCATATTTCAACTTTCCCAAACATGGTACCTGGGTGGGCTGAGATAGAATAAAACAAAGCTTCGGCGCATACTGCAATCCCTGGGAACCTGGCCAAATCCGAGGACTAGCTCGGTTTACTGTGAGTTATATCGAACGAATGGCGGGCCCCTCAATATGTCCAGAAGAGGCTTTTACCCCTAAGTTATCTCTTCGATGTTATACAGTATGCGTAGTGGCTGGGAAATCTCGACCTGTATCCCGCAGTATATTAAGGAGCTCTAATGTTTTCTCATTCTAACGGGAGTCAAGGTAAAGTGAGTGATAGAGGACATACTCCTAAAGGTTTAGCCAGAGAGCGTGTATGTATAATACGATGGATTAGTCTTGACTACTAGTCTTGGTTCAGTGTCTATTTTAGTCACGCTTAGCTTGCGACTCGAACGTGTTCGTACCGATCAAAATTATCCGAGGAGTGAGATGGTGGATCCAGTGATTCTATCCTCAAGCATGCTCCCACAGGTATCGATTGTAGGGACATGAGAAGGAAGCAGGTACCTTAGTATATTGCAGCATAGTGTAATAAACAATCTTGACCTCTCGAAAGCATGGCAAGAAGCGAGAGGATGGAAACAATAGCATTAGGCGGATCTTTCACGGGTGATTGAAAAAGCTACGGTCGAACCTTGGGCTTGAATCGGTACATGTATTCGCTGGCGATAAGCTTTTTGAGGGGTCCGCTTGCTCCTATCTACGAATCACGATGGGCTACCTACATAGGTACCTAGGTAGGTACATAATCTACTTGTACATATATCCATGATGTACTTTAAATTTGAGGTAGAAGGTTGAGCGATTTCTTATCTCGAGAGTTTATCCTAACTGAACGCAGGGTTAGTGTTGACATAGCCGTGACGTGCGTTGACTGTCATGTGAATTCTAAGGGTGTGATGCAGCTTGTTTTTATAACTTGATAAATCTTAGGAGTTGATGCGAGATGGAGATGGGAATAAATGGAATAGGGAATATCTTTTGGTATGCGAACTACCCGATACAAAGACGACTGCAGGAGGTTGCGGGGCTGGATCTAAGATTGCATCTACCGAGTAACGGGAGCGGCTCTGGTGTCAATGATCGCCTCATCGACGCTGCAGCTCTTTACATAGTTCCGACCCCCCGACCTCGAAGAGGAATCCTCATTGGTCTGTGCTGCAGAATCTGATAACGTTAAACCGGAAAGATCTATTAGGACTAAGGCAGGTACATGTAAGTACTTCCAGTTCTCGACGGTCTTCAATGACAGCGCAATCCACAGACTTGTGGCAAACTGTGGAGACGCCATACCTGCCCCATTCGCGTTCGAAGACAGCTTCCCATTTAGATAAGATTGATCCAGGAAACACTGCGAGCCAGATAAAAAATAACAAGGCATAGCCAATTTCAATATCTACAAAACACAAAGTTTCATGTGAATACTCCCAATGTAAGCAAGACACCTACCTAGAATATAGGTAAACGCCACCATTTTCATTCAGGTTACCTTGTTCGCGAGGTGGGTACCTGGTACTAGACTAGAGCCTGTAGATAAAGAGATAAGATTGGAACCCGCTGTTTCCCAGCCTTCACCTGGCAGCTCTGGGCTGCCTACCCGCAGATTTCAGCTGGGCCCTCCCTTTCCCTTCGCCGAAGAAAAGAAAAGGGCCTCCGCACCTCCCAAAAATATCCCCCCAACACAACCCCATACAGCACCTAAAAACGTAAAAACGTACCATTAACGTACCACTACTGACTCCCCGCAGATTAGCCGGGAGGTCACTTGAGCCAAGGGAAAGCTTTGATGCACCAACTTGGCAGTTGCATCTCACACCTCCACAGTGCTACGACCGAGCGACCTACCTCATTTCGTCCATTCATCCAACAAGGAGTCGTTGTTGGCTGCACATCGCCATCAATCCAATTTATTTCTTAAAAGTGACGAACTTGTTTACTAAACGAAAGAAGGACGGTTTAAAAGAGGTTTCTCGATAAAGTCGATGGGAAAATTACCGTATTAAAAATCGATCGCATGTAGTCATCAACTACCAACCATGTCCGCCGAAGCGACCGCCGTAATGGCGTCTGCGCCCGAGACTGAGATGGTTGAGATTCAAGTCGCAAGCGATCCGTCCAACAACGATGCACTCAACACTAAGCCTACCGGCCTCCATTCACCGCCCGATAGTAACAGCGCAATGAAGCTGGACGGTAGCGACGACTCCGAACTGAGTGATTTGGACGATCCCTCCATCATGGATATGGACATCGGCCCCTCGACTCCTGCGCCATCCGGACCTGCGAACCAGGACCAGGACCAACCCCAGGACTCCATTAAGCAGGAGGAAGATGATGACATAGGCGAGGTCCTGCCCGATCATTGGTCTGGTACCGTGCCTGTTTTCAAACCGGACATGAACCAATTTAAAGATTTCAAGAAATTCGTATGACTCTCACCCATTCGTTCGCTGCTTGTCCGATTTCGACGTCACTGACCTATTCACTTTCGCAGATGACCAAAATTGACTGCTATGGCATGAAGTCCGGCATCGTCAAGATTATCCCTCCAAAGGAATGGACAGACAAACGTCCTCCGCTTGACGATATGATCAAGCAGATCAGGGTCAAAGAGCCCATCAAGCAAGACATTATGGGATCCAACGGTACCTATCGACAAGTCAACATTCTCCACCAACGATCCTATAATATTCCACAGTGGCGACAACTCTGCGACCAGAGCGAGCATCAACCCCCGGCTAGACGAGGCGAGAGACGTGCGCAGGCCCCTCCCAAACCCAAACCGGCCTCCTCGTCGGCTACTACCGATTCCAAGAGACGAGGGCGGGCGACCAGAGGTAGAGGAAAGCGAGGCGCCGCTAAGGACAATGTAGGAGATTCGGAAGATCGGCCAATGACTCCTGTCTCTCCAAAGCCAAACGAGGAAGTTATCGAGTCCGTAGAGCAGGATCCGGGCGCTGATGTGGATGACGATGATGGTCCTCCCGTTGTTGGCCGAATGGGCGGTTCTAGGCAGGCCAAACCCAAGACGCAATCTACATCTGCTCGAAGGAAGTACGCAAAGCGAGAGGCATCAGCTAGGATTGACGAAGAAGCTTTCAAGGACTTCGACTATCGTATGGACATTTCCGACTACACCCCCGAAAGATGTGAGGATCTTGAGCGCATATATTGGAAGACCCTTACCTACGCACCGCCATTATACGGTGCAGATCTTCCTGGAACGCTTTTTGATGATGAGTGCGACACCTGGAACCTTAATAAACTGCCTAATCTCCTTGACGTTCTCGGTACTAAAGTGCCTGGTGTTAACACGGCATATCTTTATCTCGGCATGTGGAAGGCGACTTTCGCATGGCATCTCGAAGACGTTGATCTATACAGCATAAACTATTTGCATTTCGGGGCTCCAAAACAGTGGTACAGCATCTCGCAAGGTGACGCGCGTCGATTTGAAGCTGCCATGAAAAGCATCTGGCCAACGGAAGCCAAAGCCTGTGACCAATTTTTACGACACAAAGCTTTTCTCATCTCACCAAACCATCTAGCGCAGTACTTCAATATTAAGGTCAATAAGTGCGTCTCCTATCCTGGGGAGTTTGTCGTCACTTATCCCTATGGATACCATTCCGGTTATAATCTAGGCTACAATTGTGCTGAGGCCGTCAATTTTGCCTTAGATTCCTGGTTGCCGATGGGAAAGATTGCCAAGAGATGTGAATGCGCCCAAGCTCAAGATAGCGTCTGGGTCGATGTGTATGAGATTGAGCGCAAGCTGAGAGGCGAAGAAACAGATTACGAAGAGACGGAAGATGAGGAGGAGGAAGATGAAGACGAAGATGACCTCGACACAGGTGTACCAACGCCAGCGTCATCCCACGCTGCGAGACTTAAGCAAACTGGAAAGAAACGCAAACGTCCAGCGACTGAGAAGGGGGAGAGGAAAGCCAAGAAGATACGACTTCGTGTCAAGAACCACGTTGAACCTCCGTGTTGTCTATGTCCCCACGATATACCAGGCCAGGATGTGCTGCCAACGAGCGACGGCCGTAAGGCTCATCGCATATGCGCACTCTACGGACCAGA
This sequence comes from Hypoxylon sp. PDH2405, assembly GCA_023628415.1. Taxonomy (NCBI): domain Eukaryota; kingdom Fungi; phylum Ascomycota; class Sordariomycetes; order Xylariales; family Hypoxylaceae; genus Hypoxylon; species Hypoxylon sp. PDH2405. The sequence continues at coordinate 178,454 of JAMAKT010000046.1, forward strand.
GACGTGGATCGAGACTGTCGATGGGAAAGAAGTCATTGCTAATGTTGAAAGCATCAGCAAAGCGCGCCTGGAGCTCAAGTGTCTATATTGCCGCTCCAAGAGAGGAGCCTGTTTCCAGTGTTCCCAGAAAAAATGCGCTCGGTCGTATCATGCTACTTGTGCCGCGGCGGCTGGCGTCTTGGTGGAAGAGGCCGACGTGCCAATCTTCGGCGAGGATGGGACTGAATATAAAGAACGAGCATTCGAATTTAGTTGTCGCTTCCACAGAACCAAGAGAGATAAAAAATTGGATGGGGATGCCCTGGAGCAGTGTCAAAAGACCCGCCAAGCTGCGGCCGCTCTCAAGAAAGGAGACATATGTCAACTGCAGTATTACCGTGGGGACATATTCGCTGGTGTTATCGTTGAAAACCGTCTTGACGAGCAAACATTCCTACTTGATATTATTCCTAATGGGTATGGACGCTATGATCAAGTTAACGAAAAGCTACCACTGACAACACATAGGGATCGAGTCGAAGTGGAATGGAAATGGCTGCTTCTACCGGATCCAGCTGACTTCCACTTGCAGAGAGCGTCAGCCAATGCTATTCCCATGCCGACGTCACGGAAGGCTAAAGATCAGATCAACGCTACAAAGAGAATTACGGAAGAGCTTCCACGCCCAGATGCGCCATTCGTTGAAGGATTCACCTGGGCCGAGTTCAACACATGTGACACTACCAACAAGTTGCAAGTCAAGGTGGACTTTAGCAAGGACGACCAAATTTGGTATTACCTTGGAAGAACATCGACAGAAGCTCGTGCTCAGTACACGGATGATCCGCAGAAGCCTAAACATAATGCCAAGAGCAATTTCTTGGACACCGTTCCGCGACTTGCCCCTCCTGTGGTTCAACCTCGAAAGTCGTACGGATCTACATTCTCGGTCCAAACACCAAGCACAACAGGAACAAAATCCCAGAAACCGTATCAGTACAAACCGAGGGAGCCTGTGGCACCTTCTTATGTTCATCCTTCTTTCACGGCTCAGCAGTTTGTTCCGAAGCCGCCTCCGTTCACAACACAGCAATTCATGCCGAAACCATTCTACCATTCACAACAAGTTGCACCAAAGATTGTTCCTACCCCCCAACCGAATGCACGTTTTGTTTCGTCGCCAGCCGTCCTGAAGCAGGCGCCTGCACCCCAACAGAACAAGCAGTATTCGTCCAAGGAGACTCACCCGAAACCGCCTTCCGCGCCTCAGCATGCCTATCAATTCTTGCATCAATCTATACCCCAACCAGGCTCCATGATCCAGCAAAATGGACAAAATCCGCCGCGTCAAACAGCAACACAGCCAGCTTCGATGCCACATTACAATGGGCAGTATCTTCTACAGCAACCCGTGCCGCGGCCGGTTTCTACTCTACAACCAACTGGACAGTCTTCGCCCCAGCAGACTGTCACCAAACCAATTCCTGTATCTCGACCCACACCTCCACAGAATGGACATACACGGAATCGGTCATCACTCAATAGTCAGAATGGGCAGGCGTTGGCTTTCGGGTCGGACCGTCGATTCAGAACACCACCATTTTCTTATGGGACTAGTCGAATCGATTCCACCGCCAAGTCACCTTTTAGTCACGGGTTCACGCAACCTCCTGGTCTTGGTCCTTCTCCATCGCCACAAAATGGTCAGCTCTTTCAGGCTCAAGCTAGGGCTAGGTCGAGTTCGCTAGCATCAAACCGTTCATTTGACACGCCAATGACCTCCTCCGCCATTCGACCACCCTCTTCTACGTCCGCTAAAGGGACGGTTGGAGAGGCCCAGGCTCCTCAACAACATAATTTAACCAAACAAACGCGACCTAGTATCGTACAGAAGTATGCTTTCTTCCAGGTTCATCACAACAGGTATGGCCACCGAAAGAATCTCCAACCGAAGTACTCGCTGCTGACTGTCTCTAAGGGATTCTACTAAGTATAGGACACCTTACGCTCATTGGGGCGGATTTACCAATGGATACGAAGGCAACCTTCGAGCTCATTTGATGAGATCACCTGAAGCTCTATTTGACATAAGAAGACGTTCTATAGGTTTCAGCACCAGCACAACTAGTCTCTCCTCGACTCCTCGAATTCCGTTTAGCAATGGTATTTCGAATAAGGATGTACCCAGCCCATCACCGCAAATAAGTCCCTATGACCCACATCGTCAAGCCGCCGCATTACTCCCATCTGCATCTCCTAGCCCATTTACAGCCGAGAAAAGAACCCCACAAATGTCACCTGCCGTAGCAGGTAGCCACCAGCCATCAATTGGTGCCGCGAGTCCAGATCTAAATCAAGGACATCTTGGGCAGTTACACCCGGCAATTAGAGCTCAGTATGCCGCGGTGTTACAGGCCAGGAATGCGGAAGCCCATAATCACCAGAATGGTATGACAGCAGGCCAAGTTACGCCACATCAGCAGCCGACATCAATGGCATCAGCATCTCCTCAAATGCCTCCAAATCTAACTCCTATCCCTAATCCAGTAGATACCACTACTCCATCGATTTCAGCAGCGGATCAAAACTTGCCTCTCTTAACTGACAACAATTCTTGTACGAAAGCATCGAATATGGCGAAACAAACCTACATACCCCCACCACGACCGTGGGAAATGTTACGTAGGACTCAAGTTACCTCCCAAATCACCCAACAGCCTCCGATGTCGTACTCACCTTCAGACACTACGATCGCAGCTATAACTGTGCCGACAGTTGTGCCAGACGGTCCCGGTCCCTTCGTGAACGATGAATCCGGACAGTCAAGGCACATAGCAAGTCCAGGGCTCGAGCCCAGCAATGTAAGCGGACCTTTCTGGCAGAAGTTCCCGCAGACAGTGCCTAACAGCAACAGCCTCAACCAGATCCATTACGTACACAGAATGTACAGCCAACAATCGCCGCACAGCATCTACCAACTGCCACAACAGAACCACCAGCAACACCAATATGGCGATCAGAGTCAAAGCCATTGGCAGCAATGATGATGGAGCCTTCTACGCCAGCTAGTGTGACTACGGTCTCGACAACGAATGATCTGCCGGAGGTTCCGGACGAATCAATGGAGTTAATTGAGAGCATCATAAGGGATGCTCGGAGAATTAGTGATACGTATTGTGATTTGGCACACGACAACGTTTAGGTTGCCGTTCAAAAGCAGAGCAAGGATGAAATGAAGGGTAACGACGAGCATGATACAATGGTTATTCAGTATGGCATGCACTGCTCAGTGGAGTTTGGCGTTGATTAAACGAGACGTTACTTTCTCCGGAGATTTACCTGCATCTGATTTTTTTTAAGCAGATGATGGTTCCTTTCCTTAATTAGACCTTATGCCTGCACAGGCTTGTTTCTTCCTCAGGGGTCCATGAAGGGATCATGGAAAACAGTCTTGTTCTTTTCGCGCTTCTCGATTCGTGGAAATGGACGAGATTTATAGGTGGCATACGGGCTAGGATTTAGGGAAAGGGATGGATGTAAACTAAGGCAGCAGGGCAAGCTTTGTTTGTGACGTGTATGGACCTATTGCGTTCCAAATTCCAAGAGACCAAGAGAATCGACTGCAATTATTTTGAATGACTCCGGTTTACCAGTGAATTAGTTGTAATGATATCTAGGTAGGCTTCAAGGTACCTAGGTACATATGTATGTAGCTTCAATTGCTCTCCGCCGTTGTTCTTGGTACATAAGTACCTATTTACCTAAGCACACATGCATGCGTAAAAGGCCTTGGTGCTATGTTTACATGCATATATTCCATTTATCTTGCACTTACGTGATATAATTTGGTAACAAGAATGTAGTGGGGCAGTCGCGAATGAGTAGTGTAAACCAAAAAATTATTCGACGTTTCTGCCTTCAAAGTTCTTTTTCTTTTGTCAGCTCGCCATCTTCAGTCATTCGTTGCGACAACATCCAGTTCTCCAAGCGCAGCTCCACGCGCTATTCTCTGATTACGGCAGTAACAAATCGCCAATATGGCTGATAAATCGAATGACAAGCTTGCACACAATGACCGAAAGCGTCTGAGCAGTCCAGATGTTGAGACGCCTCCGAAGCGCGTCAAGACAGAGGACATCGGTGATTCGAAACCGGACAAATACAACCCTTACCTTGCGCACTGGAGTAATGGAAATGGCAACGCGGACAGCGATAGCAAGAATGGTTCTAACTTTAGCGATCGACTGCCCAAAGGCTCCCCGCTGGCGCACTTCGAACGGCGACAGACCACCGCAAAGCAAGCATTCGAAGCCGAGAACTCTGATAACAACCCTTTCACCGGAGAACCCCATTCCCAACAGTACTTCAACATCCTGAAGTCGAGGAGAAACCTTCCTGTTCATAAGCAGAGGTTAGTCCCTTCTCTATTTTCAACCCGAGAGATACCTTTCTAACTATATATCAACTACAGACAAGAATTCCTCGATTTGTATCATCGCTCGCAAATTCTAGTTTTCGTCGGCGAGACTGGTTCGGGTAAGACGACCCAGATTCCTCAATATGTAGTATACGATGAACTGCCGCACCTCACCCGAAAAATGGTTGCCTGTACGCAGCCTCGACGAGTCGCCGCTATGTCCGTTGCACAGCGTGTTGCCGACGAGCTTGACGTGAATTTGGGAGAGGAGGTTGGTTATAGCATACGTTTCGAGGACAAGACAAGTTCCAAGACGATGCTTAAGTACATGACCGACGGTATGCTTCTACGAGAGGCCATGCACGATCACGATATGTCACGCTACAGCTGTATCATCCTCGACGAAGCACACGAACGTACTCTCGCCACCGATATTCTCATGGCACTTCTTAAGCAAGTGACTAGACGCAGGCCGGACCTCAAACTTATTGTCATGTCCGCTACCCTAGATGCTCAGAAGTTCCAACGATACTTCTTCGATGCGCCCCTGCTTGCCGTCCCAGGCCGAACATTCCCTGTCGAGATCTTTTACACACCCGAGCCAGAGAAGGACTACGTGGAAGGGGCAATACGCACTGTGCTCCAAATCCATGCTTCCGAAGATGAAGGGGATATCCTCCTTTTCCTTACTGGCGAGGAAGAGATTGAGGACACGTGTCGGAAGATCTCGCTCGAGGTCGATGAGCTCGTAAGAGAAACGGACGCCGGTCCTATGACAGTTTACCCACTTTACGGAACTCTGCCTCCGCACCAGCAGCAGAAGATCTTCGAACCGGCGCCACCTCCAAATAAGAAGGGTGGCAGACCCGGCCGAAAATGTATCGTGTCGACTAACATAGCCGAAACGAGTTTGACCATTGACGGCATTGTCTACGTGGTGGATCCCGGTTTTAGCAAGCAGAAGATTTACAACCCTCGATTGAGAGTTGAATCCCTTCTGGTATCTGCTATCTCGAAGGCTTCGGCTCAGCAACGAGCAGGTCGTGCCGGTCGAACGAAGCCTGGAAAGTGCTTCCGGTTGTATACGGAGAAGGCCTTCAAAGAAGAGCTTATCGAGCAGACGTACCCCGAGATTCTTCGGTCTAACCTTGCGAATACCGTGCTGGAGTTGAAAAAGCTTGGTGTTCAGGATCTTGTGCATTTTGATCTCATGGACCCTCCCGCTCCCGAGACTATGATGCGTGCCCTCGAAGAGCTGAATTACCTCGCATGTCTCGACGATGAGGGAGAACTCACACCTCTTGGCAGTTTGGCGTCCGAATTTCCCTTGGATCCATGCCTAGCCGTCATGCTCATCTCGAGTCCTGAATTCTACTGCTCGAATGAGATACTCTCCATTACGGCACTCCTCTCAGTACCTCAAATCTTCGTACGTCCAGCTAATAAGAGGCGGGAAGCTGACGAAATGAAGAATCTCTTCAGGCATCCTGACGGAGATCATCTGACTATGCTCAACGTGTATCATGCCTTTAAAGGGGAATTGAACCGTGGAAATGATGCGAGAACGTGGTGCCACAAGCATTATTTGTCGTTCCGACATCTTTCTAGTGCAGACAACGTCCGCGCTCAGCTTAAGCGCATCATGGAAACGCAAGGCTTGGACCTCGTCAGCACGGATTTCAACGACAAGAATTACTACACCAACATCCGTCGAGCTCTAGTCAGCGGCTTTTTTATGCAGGTAGCTAAGCGAGAGAACAAGAACATATACCGCACCCTCAAGGACAACAGTCAGCAGGTCATGCTTCATCCAAGTACCGTGCTTCAGACCGAGTACGATTGGGTCCTTTACAATGAGTTTGTCATGACTTCAAAACACTACATCCGGACGGTTACCGGTATTAAACCGGAGTGGCTTTTGGTGAGTTAATAACCTTGAAGACCCTGAACTAGAATGGGGATGATAAAGCTAACTAGATAATAGGAACTCGCACCGACCTATTACGATATTGACTCTTGGGATGGGCAAAAAGACGTTAAGCTAGCACTGAAGCAAGTCGCTGATAAGATGCGACGTCGGGCTGCTATGAAGGGCGGTCGTTGAGGGGACTCCAAGCTGGACTCCAAGTATTGTTACGAAGAGAGTGCAGCACGTCAACCGAGTTAGGGGCTTCAGTCTAGAGGGGCTGCTATCCGAAGTCCAGTTTCCATCCCTACGGCAAGTAGGTTATGACCCGTCCAAATCTGAAGGGTATATACATTTCTAAGGAGGAAGCCCTCAGACATCAACAGCTTTGAGGTTGGCTCCATGCGATAACGCGGATCTACGATTTATTGGGCATACTAGTTGTCGTTGCTAGGGCTGTCAAAGGTCTCTAGTGTGTTCCATTGCAAGGCAGTAGGACGAGACGAGAAGCCTCACGAATATTAAGATGAAGGAATCATAGATGAGCATAGAAGGCGGCTCGTGCTGCAAATTATCACGAAGATCAAGAGGCTTACCGAGGATAGACTCATTCTCCGGTTGTCGACTTATTTTAGCTAAATATAAGCCGTGTGTAAATGGACTTTAACCCTTGCAAATTGTGAAATAGATGCCCCTTGTTACATCTATCAGCTGGCTCCTGATTTATATTTCGGCCGTAACGAAAACCCGCCTTGAAAGTATAGTAAAGGGTAGGTTCGCAGGGACCAACTCTTCTCGTTATTGGGCGCTTAGGTTCAATGGTGAACACAGAAAGAAAAATAAGAGATTTACCACCAAGAAAAGCGATCTCGATCAAATGTCTTTCACATGCTTAATAGGTCGGATGATCTCAATCAGATGGGCAATCGCCAGCCGCCACTCACGCCACCATGGATAAAATCAATTTCAGCCCCTTGCCCGAAGCAGACCGGTGAGTCCTCTCGTGCTACCAACCGGAGTGTGGCTTCGCTACGTTTGTGTTCTGGATTACTGCAGACGCACTAGGTCTGGCTCATTAAAGCACCGTCGAATAGGGATAGGGAATGTCTATATAGATGGCTCGATCTACCGAAACACGGACGGAGGCTAGTTGAACATGGTGGCGGCGGCGGTGTCGGGCTCGACATATACGGGGTGGTTGATCTTGGCTGATCTTACCGTGCCGTGCCGTGTCATGTGGATACCTATAACTACGTCAAAGGCTGAAGGTGTCTAGGTGGTATCACAGGCAGCCAGGTAGCGGCCAAAGTCGTTCTGCCATGGATGTTATTCAACTAAGACGCTTCAATTGTACCGTTTGTTTTCGCCATAGCTGCCCTTCATCGAAATCGGTGAAATTTTCTGTGTACCTAATTCAATTTGATTTTGGTCACGGCCTGACAAGAATCCCTTCCTTTCGTGTCAATTTTGAAGTTGGAACGGCTGCAACACCAGTTCAGCTCGTGCTACGCGGTAATATATCATCTACCAATTGCAGACCAAAGCCTCAATACCGGAGGTAAGCTGTACAACAGTGTCCCAGTATTCCAAATCATCAGCATCATAGGTAGGTAGCCTTGTATAATTTATATTGTACCTTACGTAAAACCTCAGCTGAGCGCCAGGTAATGTCAGCATGATATGCAAGTGACGGTCGATCAATTAATCAATCGTCACCATTCATCATACGGTTGTTTCTATTCAAAATTTGAATTGATTTTCTTTGCTAAAATCTTATCTTACGAAGAATCGAAAGTTGTTTCAGATGCCGACGATGTACCCGTACGTAGTTTTCAGTCGGTGAGCTGGCTGCTTAAAATATCACAGCATTAATTAGCCTTGAGTGACAATAGGACATATGGGCGATATAAGGCTAGCGGATCGAATGGATATCGCCTAGTTCAGGTATAGAGAGCCGAAGAAGGATGTATAGCTTGTTATTTTAGGTTAAGTGGTATGGAGTGATGGTCGTAGTGTGGAGATCTGTATCCCATGTGACTACCGTACATAGTATACGTAGGTACGGTAGGACACAGGCCTCATCCCGTAGACTACTGCATAGAGCCTCGTAGCTAGCCTATATCTGGCGACAGATAACTATCAGAGTGAAAAAAGGAGCAAGCTGTAGCCAATTTAATCGTAAAATGTAAGAAGAAGCTGCTCATGGGAAATCGCGAATTTAGAATGCCAGTCTTCAACCCGCTTTACGCGCCGCGATGGAGCAATCCTAATCAAGTTCAGGCGTGTCGATCCTAGACCAAAAAGGTAAAGCTGGAGGATAGGGCAGGGCGGTTCAATGCTACCCCCATCCATGCAGCCTGCATACACTAGGACGACCTGGACGACCTGAATGGCATTGGGAAAAAGTCCCTGACCCACAGCGACGGGAGAGACAAGTCGGTCCCGCCATGTGGCCGCTCAATGGCTGGTCCTTGAATGTGCTATGGGCTAGTGCTGAGCCAAGAAGATTTCCTGGCTGTTACGGCAAGACTCTGCGATACAAGACTGTGATATACCGTACCTAGGTACCCATGAAATCATGCCAGTCTAGGATGTGAATCCTTCTAGCGCAGCTATTGAGGCTTGTTGGGGGCCATTCCGTACCTTAAGCTGAGCCTTTCTATACCTTGTAAAACCTAATAAACCCACCGTGCATCCCTCATCTGTAAAAAGGTTACAACAGACGTACTGTATCTTTCTCACTAGATCGATCTGGATTTGCCATTCCGTCGGCGAGCGTAGCCGGTGTAAAAGAGAGGCACAGAATACGACACCGAAATACACCTTCTTTTCCTGAAGAGTCGTGAGAGTAAGAAGAGGACCAGAGGCTAGGGACATTGAAACGCCGTATACGACGATTAACTTCTTCTACGACCCCCATAGTTGAGGTGATGGTGGTGGTGGTGCTCGCTCCAGGGGTTCAAATTGATTTTGAGGATTGTTAGTGCTGGTGCCGTCTACATAGGGAGGGAAAGCAAGAGAAGGGAAGGGAAGCCAAAAGAGTAGGGGAAAGCGAGAAGAAAAGAGAGGACCAGCGAAGCAACCATATATCCAGCCCCTAGGCCACTCACATAATGTCTCTCGGCCCGCTCACGACGAGCTTCACGCCGCCTGCCGACTGCACCGCGTCGTCGGCACTGTATTGGGTGAACACAGCCTCGACCTTCTACTGGCTACACGGCCGGCCGGGTCAATCCTCATGCTTCCCGGATAACTACTCGCCCTACCAGAACCAGTATTACGACCCTGGGATATGCCCCGCCGGCTACACGCGGGCGTGCGAGTCGGCATCGAGGGGCGGGGACGACATTGCCACCATGCGAGCAACATGCTGTCCGTAAGTACACTTACATCATCTTCTTTCCATTAGACCCCTCTTGTAGGTACGCGACGTGCGAGGACACGCATCCGCTACCTCGAACGACTCATATAGGTGTGACAAATATAGAAATCTAATAGGATATGCGTACAGAGAAGGGAACTACGTATGCGCCTCGACGTCGAGCAGCTATAGCTACCCCTGGGGCCCTACTTTAGGTTGCATGAGCGTGTATAGAGTGGACACAGAAACGAGCTTCACGACGATCGACGGCACGGTGAAGGGAGGGGAGACAGCAGGCTCTCCAAGAAGTCTGCGAGCTCCTGGTACTATAATGGCGTATGGGGTTGTGATACAGAATACTGTCACATCAACAGGAGACGGAGCAATAGTAGGAACTTCGGGATCAGTGTCTAATTCCGGGGTGGCGTCAGAAACCGCACCCACGGCATCCGCCACGGGAGAGACTCAATCTAATAATAGCGGTGGGAGTAGCGGGCTCAGCAGTGGTGCGGCGGCTGGCATAGGAATCGCGACGTCATTCGGCGTAATGGCTATCGGAGGCGCGATACTATGGATGTTCTGGTTGCGACGGCGCAGAAGGAAACAGGAAATGGCCGCAGAGCAGGGAAGAGGGAACGCTGTAGTAACACCCGGAGCGTGGAGTTCCACGACGTGGGACACAACAGCCTATCCTCAACGGCCGGCGTTTCAGGTCAACTGGGCGCCTACGGAGTTGGCTAATGAACGCGAGCCTAAAGAGATGAGCGCCGAGGCTCGAATGCCTGCCGAGAAGGATGGTAGAAGCTTGGGACCGCGGTAGCAGGAAACGTAATAGGACTCCAGAAACGTAATACTTCATAATAATAGAATTCAAAGTATCACGTAATCTGACATATATACGGGTAGATTCGGCTGCCGACTGGGTACTAGTAAGCCGTCCTCCCTTGGTGGTGGCTTGATGCTTGCTACGAAGAAGGTAATATGTAGGACGCATACCAAGCTAGAAGTGGATGAGGGGTAACCAGCCTGCAGAATTGTGAGCTGTTCGTTGTAGATGCTTTTCGGCTGTAGAGAAAGCAAGTTCGGCCAGCTCTCGAGCATCTGAAGACCGAGGGGATGATCATTCGGAAGCAGGAAGCGTTCACAGCTCTTGGCCGTTCCCAAGCAGCTTGGTCATAGTAGATTACAAAGTAGCAAAGAGTATAATCAGGTTGCTCCTTAGAAGTTAAGAGAATCATTGGATATCTGCCGTACTTGGAATCGAGTTTATATCTCTGATGACAATATCATACGCCTAAGGTATAAACAGATAAACAGGCTTTGGATTATGTTGAACTTCAAAAACCATATCAATATTCTGGACGAGACGATGTGACGAGGATTTGGTAAGTAATCCCCCAGACATCGATTGACTACTAAGGACCTTGGACTTCTTGGTAGCTATGAGAGCTGTCGAAGAGGCATTACCCGGATGCTCGAGGAGCTTCCAGGAGGATACGTCGCCGCCAATACGTGAAGGACCAGTCAGCCAAACGTGGCTAGGCGAGGAGAGAAAGGGACATGTGCAATCGTGTCCCGACATATGATCAGTAGAATTCGAACAAACATGTGTAGAAGAGACCGAGACGAAGCGAGAGTCAGTAATCAAAATGTTAGCTACGTCTCCCGATCCAGTGCAAACTATCGGCTGCCATGCATAGTAACAGTCGACAATGCTGCCTCAGGCGTCATCGCAAGGCTCTGGCGGCTAAGCGATTCTCGTTCTGGAACAGTCTGGACGGCTTCTAGACAAGTCTGTCCCGGCAGTCAGCTTGGCTTATTAAAAGCAGAATCTATCTCCAACGTTTAGACAACAACATGCTCCCCCCCTTTTCGATTTTCAAGTTCTTCCCTAGACATCCCAGAGTCATAGATATGCAACTGTTGATTCGAGGATCTATAGTGATACTGATTCTGAAGGAGGCTGCAGACATAAGGAACCGGGTTAAGAAGTTGGAGAAATCACCTGTTCTTGGTGATAGCTAGCCGGACACGGACAAAGTAATCTCTGAAGGGCCAATCCGAGTTGCCTGTGGATATGAATTAGCTCAGGGATTGTACAGAGGAAGCATAAGTAAAAGCCACCATCAACGACCATCCTTTCGCGGCGATCTTTGATCGAAGTTGTCATCTTCATAAAAGCCCAACATGACAAACGCCGGCTACGTTTTTTTCACAAGGCGCGAATATACGGATCTCCTAAACAGGATATAGTCCCGGGGCCTTTCAAGTTACACGTTCCCTTTGCATCGCTACTATGAAATGTGAGAGATGCCACAAATTCAAAGAATCGACACGATTGCGCGTCGCATATCTTACCACGATGCTCGAGGAACGTGATATTGCGTTCGGAAATTTCGAGTTTTTCCGATCTTGACACCACCAGGAATACATTTGAAGAAACGGGAATATGATAAGAAAACCGCCGTGTGCTCCCAAGTCTGATGGGACAAGGCAGCGTTCCTCCCCTAAAACCTAGAATATTGTACGCTACGTTTAATTGTGCGTGTCCGATCAACTCGAGAAGGCTCCGTAGAATCCGAAAGATGAATATCCCAAGCCTCCCCTACTTGGGCGATCAACCGAACCGTAGACAAATTAGTTTAACACCACCCTACTGACAAGCTATTTTGCAGGGAACTAATCCGATTGACAGAGGTGAGGGAAATACTGACTAACCAGTCCCATTATGTGGGTGTGTGATAGTAGCATCTGGCGGAACTCCGGCAGAGACAGCCTAAGCGTCCTTCACCTCCCTATCTTCGTGTGGAAACCCATATAACAGGTAAAGTGAGTTTCAACAACACCATACTCACGCCTCGCATCAAGTGGGGATACGAGTTTCCATTTTCAACTAACCGCATGAAGGGAGGGTGTGATTATTGGCTCACTAGCTAGTGTGGAAATAAGGATCGCAATAGGATGTAATTGGGACTTGAAAACTGCAATCCTGATCCGCGAATAAGAGCCGGGCCAGTATAATCATGCAGAGCTCTGGAAGGGAGCCGGGCAGCGTAGACGCGGTCGATGTACGAACTGCAGTCATACCTCCATGTAGCTTCTGCAGGAAACCCCCTTCGCATGAATCCTTGTGGATATTCTTTCGTCCCTGAGGACGTGTGATAGGACTCTCATGCGGTTTTCCCTGGTCCCGCTGTTGCACAGCAGCTTAGGGTTATCAGCTACTACGGTCCTGGCGAATTTGTCATAGTCTCCGGCCATATCCTACAAGCAAGCAAAAGTAGCTAGTCGGTAGCAAGTGGTGCCATTGCTCGGTAACCACTTGTGTGAGAATTCCGAGTTTTAACACCAGGGGGGAGGGACTCTGAAAGATGGGAGAGTTTGGCTAGACAACCTGATGCCGTTCATTCATGGCGTAACGAGCTTTCCGGTCGGGAGAAAGAACGCCAAATGGCAGACCGGTCTCTGTGTTTCTACGTCTTCAAGGCAGGATACTAAGGCATTTGCATATGTGAGGGTCTTGGAAATATTGCTCTCATACTCGACACTAACCAAGCAGGTGCAGGACCCGAGCATAACCCTCTAGTACCGGTGACAAGACTGGTTATTCCCTGAGCAAATATCCTTCCGGGGTACATCTGATGCTAAGCTAGCCCGAGCTTAGGTGCAGATCGATACCGACGCCCTAGGCGGCGGTATCACGCGATACAAACCTTCGAGCAGCATTACATTGCATGTACCAACCAAAATAGTAATGGAACCCCTGCGAGCAAGGCTTCTCCGAATACATGGTATACGGGTTGGGATGCAACGGAACCAAAAGCATGGGCCGACCGGCTCAGATCAGCACTCTATCAAAAACCTGTTGTTGCCAATATGTACCCGATTGCCAATTACAGTTGAGTCCAATAGTGATGCGGCTAACAGTCCCCGACTTGAAGGTCGGTATAATGAAGTTAAGTGTTGACCTCAAACAATAGTCATGTGGGCCAACTATCGTGACTGTGCAGTGCAGTGCTCTGATATTAAGCCCATAGATACGACTTGGACAGTACAAACTAGGTCGACTTCAGCTTAGTCAAAGCCTACCTAGGGATAGACATCATGTTGCGAGTGATGGAACCATTATACATGCACCATGTATACGAGTTGCCGAATGAAGAGGAACAGATGGGAGTACTAACTATAGATATAGGAAGTTAGTAAATGAGTCAGTCTGGGACTAATCCCAGACTTTTTCAGGCCCATCTAAGTCTGCTGAGGAAAGAAGATACAAACCCGTTCAGAACAGCCTCGTGGATCATCCCAGCAACCTGTAACGGAAAAGGAACTAGAGCATTAGTAAATCCATCAAGCCACACGCTACCGTGATTAACCATCTGATCAAAGTCCTTAACTAGAGAGAGAGGTGCTGCGTCATGCAATTCTATATGTGAGAACAGGGTTTTGAATTGACATACCTGGAGTCGTCACTGACCGAGTAACGGCATCCGCAGATATACGTGATGGCCGCAGACTGACCGGCCAGCATGCTGCTCGATGAGCAAGAGGCACGAGCTATTGAATCCCCGATCCTCGTCTATGTTGTGTGCTTTGAGGTCCATGGAGACATCTTGAGAAGAGGATACACTTATGCATCATCGGTCGCGACACAAGCATGCATAGCACATTCAAAATGCCACAGATCTCGAACGATTCCGGAGTCTAATCGGTCAATATGACTATAGGTTAGACATACTCTAATGTTCTCGTAAGTAGTAAATGTTGTCTAGGTAAGCCTATGATCCTAAAACCCGCGACTATCTCGACGAAGTAAAAGGCTGGTGTGAAAATTAGTCACGAATTTAATTTCGAAGGCCTGTGAAAAGCCATCGACGAGCACATCGACGGAGGAGTGACCGGATCGAGCCATTTAGCTATTGGCGAATATTACACGCGAGGCGGGATCGAAAGGTAGCATTATACAAGCCGGTAACCTGGGTCTACCGCAGAATGGTCAGTCGAAGACCAGTTCTAGATGTGGTAAATGACGAGTCTTAGCTGCAAGATTACAAGTGCGTGCGTGCGTGCGTATGCGCCTATATGGAGAACGAGTTAGCTGTGTAACGACCGGCTCGACGAGCTAGTGATCAACTTCGCAGCATGCAACGGTAAGTCGTGCATGGCTAAGTGAAGTAGTGAGCAAAGATGGAGGCCACATGGCGACAAACGGGAAGTTGATGAACTGTCAAATGCGCGTTGACGTCTTCTATATTAAAAGTTACCATGGTCCTTAGAATGGAAAGATATTATTTGACTGTGGAGGAAAAAAGGGAGGAAAATCGTATGGTTCTCTAACTTGCAATTTCGAAGCGAACCACGTAACCCCTTGTAAGTTATGTACGTAAGTCTTGGGATGAATGAGGCTCTACCGTACCTAGGTAGGTAGATATTATGACGCGATACGGGACAGATTAAGAGAAGGATCGTATGCAATAGGTGAACCAGATATAGATGACAAGTGGTAGTGTAGAGTAATACCTAGGTTAGGTAGGAATAATATGAGATATGAGGGGATGAAAATATGGTAGGGTGGTAGTTTTGTCATTTGCAACTTGGTAGGCGTCTGCCTTAGCATCTTCCCTACATAGAGGCATGTACGTAGGTAGGTATGTACGAGTTTGTTTTGAGAATTGACATTTTGATAGAAATTTCAACGTTGGTGTGGCATATTTCCAAGTTTGATGTCAAGGGGGTCCTTTTTGGGTCCCTTTTTTAGAACCTGGCCAGACCCACTTTTCCGGCCCCCTTATCCCCGGAGAATTTTGGGATGATTGGATTTGGATTGGCAGATTGGGTTTGGATTGGGATGATTTAGCGTTTTAGTGGGAAGAGCCTAGTATATTTTAAGCTAAGCGGGTCTTCTACTAGGGTCCTAGCCGACCTGCCGACTTAACACCCTTGGCACCCTAGCACGACGGGAGTCAGTGCTTTCCAAGGTTCTGAGGTTCCTTCACAGAGTCGATCAAGACGCAAGGGCCCGTAGGGGAGCGAACGAGGTACCTCCCCGAGCCCTGAAGGTTGGTTACCCAGACATGGGAAACAACGTTGAACGTACCTATGCGTATATGTACCTATTTATTAATAAGTAACCACCACCCCTTCCACTGCCTACACCTACATATTCATACTGCCTTCGTACTGCCTACCGCCTACTGCCTACTGCCACCTACATACATATAGTAAAAAAAAAATTTACGGCGGGTAGGACAAACGTAAGGAGTTTAATTAATTTTCATGCCACTATCCACCGCGGGGCCTCTTCCGACCAATGGTATATGTTGGCCTTTCTATCTTCAGCCTCAACTAGGACCTACTTTTGGCATTGGACAGCGAGTCGTCGACAAGCAGGAAGGGGTCGTTGTAGGAAGAAATGCAAGAATGGTAACGCAGGTGGGTGATTGGGGTTGGTGATGTCGACAAGCCAGCCTTTCGAGTTCGTTACATATTTCAAGGCCTTTAGACCCTTCCAGTTAATTCCACGGCCGCGGTGTAACAGTGCGCGCAGAGACGCAAGCTTCATCTCGCAACAACTTCTAGATCTCCTCCAAGGTGGAGGATCGTTGCGGTTAAAATAAAATGTGTAACAACAATTAAAGGACATCAGCAAAACCAATTGGCCGTCTAGCTGTATATTAGAACCTTGAAGTGGAAGTTGTTTGTAGCCAACTGAAGATAACTACGAGCATTCTGTCAGAATTCAGATTTTGCTGCTGCTCTTTCTTATGCGGTCTCGAGCTTCACCACCTCTTCTATCCGGGCCTTTCGCCAATGAGTGATGGGCTTTATGCTTCTCGTCGTTGCATTTCATCCTTCTCACATAGCAGCAACGAGACGCATATAGCCCGTCGATATTGAACCGATGAAATTGCTATCCAGCGCGATCTTTCTCTCTCCGGGGTTGCTGTTACACGACAACGGACTAAAAAGACGCGGCCTTTAAAAATCTGCTACAGTACATATGATATGTCAGGATCCATCTGTCAGCTTTTGTTACATACCTTATTTACAACGGTTTTCATTCGACGGGAGCGTGTAATAATCAAACGAAGGTGTCCATGGATAGATATGGGTCCACCTAGACCCTTGTTGCGGCAGGGTCCTCAATGATGCATTGCATGAAGTCTACCGTCGGGAATGGATGTTGTGTGTGTCTGTCTATTTAATATGACGGCCGATGTTAGAGACGTATTTGTCGAGCCATAACGGCCTCGGCGGATCTCTAAAAAAAAATTGAAAGAGGAAGAAAACTAAGCGCTAGATATATATGATGCATGAGATATGTACGTACCGCAGTCTGAATTCCCCGGAAGAGATAAATAAGGAAGCCTTTCCGCACAATCTACCTTGGGTAGATCTGTTTGCTTTTCGGAGCATCCTTGCAACAAGAACCGATTCGGGTTCTACCTTGCCAGATTTTGAACCTCTTTACTGATCAGGACTTTGTAGTCCATCAGTGAAGCTCCGTCGCTTGGCTGCCAGCGGGCAGTAACCACCTTGCTGTTTCGATTTTACCCCGTTATTACATTATCTTGTTCGTCGAAACGCTTCCCTTGAGACCAATTATTACCTATCTAGCAAGCAGACTAAGTCCTTTCACGATGAGTGGGAGCGGCGGTTTCTACAAGTACCGATGCAAGTACTTCTACACTCATAACTGTCCCAATTGGGTCTATGTCAACAATTCCCCTTGCGCAAACTGCTGCGTAAGTCATTTTCGGGAAAAATATCGCTAGCCTACGCCAACACAGGTTGACTAATGCTTGGATATAGGCTGAAGGACGTGAGGTCGATGGAGAGGCTTCCGAGTTGCCCTCGTCGAGATACTCGCACGACATCTGCGTCCCTCGAGTCGAAGACGGTGTTGTACATTACACGTTGATGGAAATCGTCAACACAGACGAGTCCGGCAACCAATGGACGCTTAGGTATAAAGTCAACCAAACCCAGATTCCTACAGTTATGACGACTAGTGCCACACCAGGACCGCCTGTCCCAGCGACTAGCTATTGAAAAGACAGCAACGTCTGTGGCCGATTACGGCGAACGAAGGGCATTTAATGTTGAGGGTCAGATGAGGCCTTTTCGATAGTTTGCGAGGATCACGAGATAGCGGGATTATGACATTGGAGAATAGGTATCTAAGACAACCTGTATGGTGGGGCGCAGCCACCATTGCCGGCCCCCTCAGGTTTCCAGGTAATTATGAACTGACGATCGTATGGCGGAAGCGGCGGCGTTTTCTACAAAATCCAACATGTAACTAGCTTAACCGGGGCAGCGGGCGAATCGCGGAGCGTACCTAGCAAAGATGGTTCGAGAATGGCGATGGGAACCTATTTCTAATTTGGAATTGCACCGAATCTAGTTATTCTAAATTGAGAAGAAATAAGAACACTAACTACATAATATCCGGACTAGAAACTGTCACGCTCTTTTAGGATATAGCACCGGTAGGGCTACTACCAAAGGCAAATGTTAGGTACGGTAGGTACATTACCGCTCCTTGGCGTTCACGCAATGTTATTTCGACTAGTATCCCATGTGCCGGGTATAAGGTATTCTGTATGATGGACGTCTAAGCACGTTTCATGCGAGAGATCAATATACCGAATATTCCAGAGCTAAGACCGATTCTTGGTAGGTAGTAAGGAATTTATTTTTACGATAAGCGAGGCCGACGCGCTGACGCGTAATGCCAGCTTGTAATAGATAGAATAGCGTTGCAATATAGATCTCGGAATCCTTAATCGGGTATGCTGCATTAGTTATCGCGTCGATTGCGAACCTCGTGATGACAGATCTACTTTTCCCGTTTAACGACACATCGAATTGCGATCGAAATTGTGATATTACCTAGATACCTGGCTTGCAGCGCCTGCCCAGATCATGAGATGGGTACCTACATGCTGGAAGTAGGTATTTAATTGAATAAACCGGTCCAGTACCTATACTTAACGACTAGAGTTGTTTAGGGAGGGTTGATGGAACAGTATTCATGTTGATGTCTGGTACATTGCAACTTTCCACATGCGGACCTTACGATGACTTAAGCTAAGAAAAGGGTAATGGTCTGCGAGACCAAGTTGTATCGTGTCATTAAAGTTGCGCGCCACCGAACTTGTGATGCTTGATTTAATGTTGCAAGAATATTATAACCAAAATAGTACCTACCCTAAGTATAAGACTTATACAATGTTTACATGTTATTACGTACTTGCAAACACATAGGTATGTGTGTATCAAGCTTTGTAAGTGTGTGCCGTGAGAATAGGGGTACATTCGGTTAGATTATTTTTTTCTGATTTCTGCCATTGGAGGAAGGGGAGATGTATAACGTCAAGACATCCCGATTCAACTAGGGTGCCAAAAAAACATTCAACGCGTATATGTACAGTACCTCCTACCGTACTGCCATGATGAAATTTGCAAAAGAAAAAAAAAGAAAAGAAATAGCATCTAGACCTATCAGTCTTATTAGTATACTGTGGGCTCGGCGGGTCCTTCCCAGCCGAGCCAGTCGGTGGTTAAGAAGGTTGGGATTTCGGGAACGCTAGCATGCAGCTATCCGTGGCCGTTACATATTAGGAAGCGTTAAGGGTGGGGGGTTCACCCGGTATGGGGGATCCAAGGCCCTGTCCCGCCACGTGCTTGGCTTCTTGGGTGCTTGTCCGAACTGCAGAACTCCACAATTATTATGTCCCCACACATTTCAATGGTTATTAATTCTCGGTTCCCTCGCAGCTCTCGTCATAAAACCTTCAGTCTTACCTACACCACCTACATAGTAGGTAACAGAGAACCATCTCATCACGAGCTTCGATCCTTCACGCTTGACACGAATCATTGCCAACAACCAAAGACTAAACGGGCAAACATCGATATGTTACATGCATCTGCCACCACCTCCACAACTGTGTATTTCCGGTTCCGCGATACTCACACCACTGCAAGGAATATCTGACAGCTGCAAATCTCGTACGACCTCCCTCCGATTTATTAATGTCTCGTATGCCGTGCGACAGTTTAGAAATACTAGTCTACGATTTGTTTGGCCCTGTGGTATCGGATATCCGGGCTGCATGTCATGGGGTTTCTATCGTACATACTGCATCTCGGGATTTACACCCACCCCGTCGATACCCCTGCCATGCGCGTCAACCCTTTCGATGATGGTAACCGGCGCTAAGCCTATGACATTCTCGACCTAATTTGGAGAACACAGTAGGGGTAACGCCGGCCCGATAGAGACATGGCCGGGCTCCATACTTTCTAATGTCTAAATCCGGACTTCGGATGAAGTCGTTCGGCATCCACTTTGGCGTCACGCTATTAACTATCTAGGTAGGTTCCAGATCATAACAACACGAATGAAGCACCAATATATCCAAGTAACTGTCGTTCTCCGTTACGTCCCGAACTAAATCTATGAGCATGTCATGACGTGCTATTACGTATGGTGGGTACATTCTACACGAAAAACAGAACTCCCAACCGTTTCGAATTTTTCGCTTGACGCCCGCGCCCGGAGGATTCGATAATAAAACAAGTCAAAGACGGCAGCCCCCCCAAACGCTGCATAGTGTCGAGGGCACTTTTGCATTTTAATCTCCCTATTATCATATGTATAATGCCAAACAATGAACATGCTCTTAGTGGTGTAGTAGTAAATCAGTTGCTGCTTATATTTTCAGATTCTGGATTGTCGATGTCTTCATACCAATCTGTATCCATTTAGATTTATGATAAGAGACGTACTAAGACCCATACTAGGCGGATACCTAGTGCAATAGGGATGAATCAAGTTCATACACCTAAGATCATTCTTCATCAATTGAATAAAGAATCTAGCTTCAAATTTACATATACGGGCAATCCGTTTCACTCTATGATATATCATGTCGTACCAAGTTAGACGTGCTATTTACTCCAAAGAGGCTGATTTTCTGAGAGGTTAAGATGAGCCATTTGCTTCGTCTTGGTCTAGTCCGATATCCTCAAGGGATGATTGTTCCTCTCACCCCAATATGCGAGCCAAACTTTAGAAAATCATTAAGTAAAGCCAGTGAAGTACACTGCCTACAATTAGTCTCTTATTTGCAAAGAGTTCGCCGACGACGACGGTTACAACCTGTGAATAGTAGTGCTATTTCCGTGTGGTCTGATTCGTGTAAGCGGTGATTACCCCAGCTTGGAGTCCTCCGACAGTTGCGGGAGTGAATCCTGCTCGTGGTTGTCAGCTTTTCCGTATCGTTGATCGTTGCCTGCTGCAAATGGTCCCTGGTGATAGGAAGCATACTGCCGGGAGGATCTTCAGTCCCCGGCATTTCGGGTTCAGGTAGCACGCTTCATTTGGTTGGGGCGATAGAAAGGAATATTTACAGATTCATATGGAGAATGGTTACATCTGGTCACCGAAGCGCCCCTGGTGGCACCGACTAGGTTCATGCTATTCAAATTTATCTATCTCTACCAACCAACACCGAACCACCAGGACACCCAGACTCATTCAGAGCGACCTAGTGAAGCGATCAGAGTGATGTGATAAACTATTCCATCCCAACCTAAGACAGCCGGGACCGCGAGGTAGTATTCCGGGGGAAGAATATCTGCTCGTGGAGCAAATTATACCTAGATCATAGCTGAGGAGCTCGTAAGTGAATAGTAGGTGAGATCAAGAACCATGACGTTTGGCTTCATCGCTTAACGCGGCTATCGGTATACTCATACGTCGGATGGTGAAGTCGACGGATTATGGCATAATTCGAAATGGATACATTCCTGACCCACCCTGAATCACAGATTAGGAGTAATTGTCTACTGGTTGTGACAGGCTCTTATGGCTTATGAGTCAGCTGAGTCTCAATTTAGCCCCTAAAAAGTCATATGAACCTTATTGAGGAAATAGAGCAACATGGTTGAAAGGCAGTGAATCAACCTGCCTCCAATACATGGGTAGCGAGCTATTACCAACAAGGCTGCTTGTTTGGAGTGTGACTTTAGACGTCTCCCACCACTTTGGTCCTATGATCAAGTTACGAAGCGAAGTTACATCGCACGAACGTACATTTACTATCTTAGGTAGGCCCCTTAAAGCATCCTGCGATATACTGTACGAGATTGGCTATCCAGCTCTTTCGTATTTGAAGTCGACGTCGAGCTCTGATTCGTCAAGATGCCTGGATACTATGGATATTACGAAAGAGTATTGGCGTAGCAACAGATTAGAAAAATAATCTGCAATCCCCGTGGACCTAGCCAGCTCGGGAGAACTTTCTCTGGGTCAGACTCAACTACCGATAATCCATCCCTTCCCTCTGTCTACTTTCTTGGCGGCAGCCTCTGGAAGTCTAGTTCGCATGGATAACTCATCAATAAATTCTATTGCTTTTGGCGGAAGTTTTGCTCCTCCTGGGTAACAGTTTCCAACCCCCCTCGAAGCGATGATCAAAACTGGGTAGCTATGATGTATCATGTACCTCGTAGCAGCATAGGACTTTGGACAGGCAGCCTTCATTATATGATGATACACGCCACATACGGTCGGGATCAACTAACGGTTAGCTTGTAGTTACTACAACATAATAAACGTTGCCACTGACATGTCACATCCGCTCCCACCATATTACCTCAACGTACCAAGGGCGCGAAGACAAATTTTACACACAGTACATTATTCTGTCTTAAACCATAATCGTAGGGATGTATTTCCGCGAAGGTCTTAACCAATATAGGTGGATTCAATGTAGCGTGAGCTAGAAAAAGTTAGAATCCGCTGCCCCTTACTCCGTGTTAGATGGGAAGATAAATACATTGGTACCTAGACGGGACAGGCAAATGAGAATTGAAGTTAATATTCTTTGAAATAGGAACTAGAAGACCCGGCATTTCTCCATGAACAGGTCAATAGCGTGTAAAACTAAGGCACTGGTGTATTTGGTATAATTATCAAACAGGGGTGTATTGGCCTGTTCCATATCTCAGTCATCAACCCACAGCACCGTAACCAAAGGACATTGCCCCTAGCCTAGAAAAGTCAGCCGGCAATAAAACTTTTAGAGAACGTAGGTGTTGCAAAGCTCTGACATAACTACTCTTTTCAGACAGGCTTATCATCTTTGTGAGAATCAAACACACGTCTTGGACACCTATTAATCCTATTCACGGGTTTCTTATAGGTACGCTCAGCCTGGCGAAGTAGACGGCCGTCTACGCATAGGTTTTTGGCTCGATGGGCTTTTCATTTCATACCAATCGAACACCTGTACCTTATTCATCCATGCCGAATCGCCGCCACGTCTCCCAGATCCAGCCTCGAGTCATACACCAGATGGAATAGTTACAACTAGTCCACCAGCTCGTCGAATCAGCGTGGCCCGAGATCGTTCCCCCTTTATGCTACCGACATTATGGACATTGTCACTATCGAAGCCGTCCATCGGAACTCACCAATTCGCAAGCCAAGCTGACTTCGAGAGCTATGTGTCGATTGGCGTAGAGAATATTAGCCCCCTACCTGCCGTTGACGAAATTCATTTTTGCGCCCCCGAATGACACCAAGTACTCCTAATCACGGCCGATCCAATATATAAAAAGAAAGAAAGCATGCCTGATATGCAGGAAATATCGAGGAAACTGCCGGCTCTTGTGCCTCGACGTTACCAGCTCCTCGATACGCTGGCTTAAGTCGGTGTAACACCGTCCGACTTCGATAAAGCTGGAGGCAAACCTCAGTCCCACATAGCTATACTCTTATGTCGGCCAAGAGACCCTTCAATTTATAACCCCTTTTTAATTGTTAACCAACCGCCAAGCCAATATTTTATGAAGTTGCTCCAAGCGTATAGGGGGTTGGCTCATCGGAAGGTTCACAAGAAGATTGCAGAAACTGGTCGCATAGCAGATCAAAGGGGTCTGGTGTTTTAATGGTCACTAGGAAATTCCATTCATCTATGGTTGTCGTAGTTCAGTACTTGACAATCCGAAACAATGTGACGGCAGGTAGGTAGTATCTTCAGTGCTCAAGAATGGGATAGAACATCAATGGTCAAGGGAGATTAGCGTTAGAAAGGTGTTTTCAGATCTAGGGCCTCTGTAAGTTCTACGTTTGACATAAGGACTAATGGCTCTAGCCCTTGCTTCCCCCATGATACTCTTCCTCTGCAATCTGAAAAAGGAGCTAACTTCTAACTCCAGACCACCGACCGCATTTATCAGTATGACTGCTTCCATCTACGAGCGAGTACTAAGAGTAAACGAATAAGAGGGTATGTAATGATAGTATTCGAATTAGGTCATAATAATGTGTTTACTCGTCGCAATCATCATCAGCTTTGTGGCCGTATCCTAGGAGTTCATAATGCATGACGCAAAATACAATTTAAAGATACAAGCAGAGCATCACAATGAATGGCAACAAACTCCAACTCCAGTCCCAGCGAACGGAAGAACCGATGTTCCCGAACCCACGACCCTGGTACCCAAACGTCACATTCTGAACGACAGCCTGATTATGGCAGTTCCCGCCGACAATATCCACATTTCTCAAATCGTCGGGGGTGACAAAGAACATGTATTGGCGTTGGTCTATCCCCTCGAAGCCCGACGTATCGTACGGAAAGAGGTCTGAGCTGTCTGTGGCGGTCGTGTTGCGTAGGAATATACATTGAACCTGGCCTGGGTAGTCCCGTACCAGTTGTGGATAGTCCTTCATGACGTCCGAGTTGGACGTATCGGCAACGAGCACGAATTTACGCTGCGGAAATGTCTGAAAGATCTTGTCAAGAAGCGCCTTGCGGATTGACAGCGTCGCTGAGACGTCCGAGAAATTAAGTGGCCGCGTGTCGAACGAGCCTAAGGGGTACGTCTTGTATATGAACCTTTGCAAGTCAGTATTACATGCTGGCTCCTTTTTAAAATGGATAACCAAAAGTCTTACTCC
This sequence comes from Hypoxylon sp. PDH2405, assembly GCA_023628415.1. Taxonomy (NCBI): domain Eukaryota; kingdom Fungi; phylum Ascomycota; class Sordariomycetes; order Xylariales; family Hypoxylaceae; genus Hypoxylon; species Hypoxylon sp. PDH2405. The sequence continues at coordinate 203,097 of JAMAKT010000046.1, forward strand.
ATGTAGTTTCTTGTCACTTGCTCTGGCGTGGTAGTAAGGTAATGAAAGTGGAAGTTGGGAATCGTAGCAGACCAGTTGGCATAAATTTCCGGCATGTTCATCCAGGGGGTAAATGGCCTCGCAAAGGAGTTAAGTAGGCCCTCCTTTGGGTCGTAGATCTTAGTCACACGGAGAATGTCATCAATGTCAGAGACGATGGTGAAGCCAGTTGGTGGAACCAGGTAGGCCGTCGCGTTCCCCGTGTCGGTTCCGTTGGCATACATGTTGAGTGCCTGGATAGACGAGGTTGCGTTACCGGCCATCAAGTGGCCTCCATTGGGACCAGTCGTGTTCTGAAGGATTACGAAGGCGTCAAAATCACCTTCGTCCGTCGTTGGATACGGAAGGCGGATGGATTGCGCACCACCCTCCTACGCAATGGGCACCGTAAGCTTAGTGCCTATACCCAGAGGCATATGTCAAGACACAGACTGACTTACCGCGTTGATAACGCCACCGCTTGCATCCGGTCGAACATCAACATTATTCTCAAAGTTGATGGTAACGTTCACATCTGGTTGTTGAACGACAAAGATGGAAGCCGTCATGTTCCTAGCTTGCCTCTGCTCCGGTTCCGATAATTCATCAATATCTGTGCCAATGAGGAACACATTGGCTAAGTCGTCGAGCCTCTCTTGTGAGATGTTTGGCTGTTTGTAAACGTTGCCATGAACTCGGACGTTCCACCCTTGTTCGGTCCAATTCGCATATGCCCTAAAGCGCATACATAGCACGTTAGGAACATACTAAGTAGGATTCTAGAACATTGTGATTTTTAGCCTTACGGGATATTTAGAACCTGGGTCGGCGTAGCGGCTAAGGCTGTGTCGTTGATACCAAGAGAACTTTCTACGGCTTGACCACTAGGAAAGTCCTGAAAGAATTGAGGTACGCCTGATGCGACATAGCTTGAGACGTCGCTCCCAAGGTGACTTATAACACTGTTGATATAACTACCGGGATCGAAGTCGCGTTCTATTACTCGATTTTTTAGGTCTGGAGCTGGTGTAATCATAGGATGCGGCGGAGGTGCAGCTATAGTCGTCCTAGCTAATAGCACTAGTGACAGCCAAACTAGCACTAGACGGTCTAAGAGGATTGCCATTTGCTTCAAGAGAGGCATCTCATGTAATAATAGGTATTTAGCATTAACGTATAGACTGTCACGGTAGTTGAGAGAAGGCTGGGCGCTCTTTCGGAGGTTGTTCGGCGAGGATGGAGTCTAGGTAGGTTTAAGATGACCTAGGTACAGAGTAGGTCTAGAACAACTGGACTTCTTCCTATTAAAAGGCTTCTTCCATACATACATGCATGTGGTCAGGGTAATTGTCAAGCGTGGCACCCCTGCCAGGGATCGTGCCCGGTTTGTTGTGTAGGAACTCTTTCATTCCCACGACCTTGGCTATGACATCATTGGGTTGCTGTGGCTGTGTGGTTCCTTGCATGTTGTACTATGTATGTTGTCATATGCAAGCGGGAAGAAAGCATGGAAATCCAAAAGTCTCCATCAAATAAGGTTAGAACCCCGCCCCTCCTTTAGGTACGTAGGTAGTTGGAATATCAGGGAGCGGGAAGGGGTTACATACGGTATGTACTCGGCTGGTGTCGTTCTATAATAAGCATATGTGTGTCTGGGGCGGATTAAAGAAGTCTGGACGTTGCTGCGTTTCGGGTACATACCTACCTAGGTACCTATGTACTTTAGGTAGTATAGTCCAGTCGAGTGAATCCAAGACAGAATGTGACTTTTGCATTCTCACTAATAGCTAACAGATCTATGCTCTCCGAAGGCTCTTCACCATCCACCCATTGAGGTATATAACCATGATTCGTGCCGCTGTGCTGAATTGGGTTTCCCTGGTTCATCGCGGGGTTACCTAAGATTGAAATGACCAGGGGACGTTCACACCCCGCATTGGTGACTTAAGACGAGGTGATTCGGCCAAGATGTGTGCACCCATTCAACGTTTCCTCTAGTTACGAGACTGTTTGACTTTCAGATGAGCGTCTCATGGAGCTGTGTAATCATATTGCCTACTTTTTTATGCGACGACTGATCGATATCATGTTTCGAGGTTGATACTTCGTCCAAATCGTGCGTAAAGCTCGACCTTCAACTGTGTCATCTCGTCTTTTATCGACCCAAGTTTATCTTCGAGTGCCGATACCTCTTCCTCCACCCGCGAGGTTGACGATGCTAATAACTCTTGTGCTTGCGGTAAGGGGAGGTGGAAGAACGCGTCGCCAATTTTATATCTATATTTTGCGTGATCCGTCAGTCTGGTTCAAACTCTCGCTTTAGGATAAATGAAGGCTGGACAGCATATCCTTGCCTGAAAATGCAAGTGGCCTGTTTGCAAAACAAACTTCAGGAATAAGAGATCCTTACGGGACAGTTTCATCCTCATCGGCCAGTTCGAGTTCGGTGGATATGTCTTCGAGTTCTTCCTTCTCTTTCTACGCGATAGAATCCCCGTCAGTAACCATGATCCAGTAGCTATTCGATAACTCAGTCCATTTCCCATACATTCTTGATCTTGAGTTCTTCCTCCAAGTTCAATTCTCGTTGGTGCAGACGAGAGAATTTGTTGATCTTGTCTTGGTCCTCTCGACGAACCTCGACCTCATCACCGGCTGCTTCATCCTCCTTGGTAAGCTAACGGAAGAAACACAACTATTAGTAAAGAGAGATTTGTAATGTCACATATCAGGTGTAAGACTAACCATGCGCCGGTTCATTTTTGTAGATTTCGGAAGGCTCCTCTGTGCCTTGTCTTGTTGGTGCAGCAGCAGCTTTTTAATCAAGCCGTCGCGAACTTCAAGAGCTTCAATGGTTGGATGGATGGTGGGGTTGAGCTTTGGCTAAGACGTAATTGGGTACTTGCAAGTACCTCAAATAGGTACCCCATTAGTCGATGATAGAGGGCTGAGTCACATGACCGATAAGATTAGCCCATTCCATTTACGCGTATGTAAACACAAGACATTTCCACTACATGCATTCATCAATTTTGATCCACAAAACGTGGACTCTTCAGCAAGAGAACAGTCACATCTACAGTGGAATGTCTAGACTGCTATATCAGTTTTGCGTTCAGACTGGATATGTTGTCTTCCATATCTCATAAGAACGTATCAATTGAAGATTATGTTATTTTGTGGCATATAAAACCTAGCAACGTAAGTACCTAACGGGGGCTTAGATAGAGTCCTTGTTCTATTGGGGCCAATAGCCCTCTGAGCCAATAAAAGATTTGGACGCTTTCGAGCATCGGTCAATATTGGATTTTTTTTTTCGTATTTGCTTGTACCTATTCGATACGGGCCTTTCAATGCTCTTTCAATCACACCACACGGCAAAGAATATTATATTAGCACGCACCCTTTCGTCGTGTAAAAAGTAATGCATTACCATTTAATCAAGACTTCTTAGACTGAAAGTGAAGCCTTGTGCCTTATATGATAATGGATGCCTAACCTTCGCTTAAATATTTCCCCTCGACCCTTTGACCCTTTGACCCTACTAGCTGTGGACAGCCGTAAAGTACTTACACACTAGTAGTACTTTTCTCCAAGCACGTCTTGGCAAAGGGTTTCAGCGCCGAAATAGTCAAGCCTTCAAGCAAGTGAGTCCCTTCAGGATGTCGCAGACGTATATGGACCAGGAGTCTGACGGCTACAATGACGTCCGTCCAACATTTTATATTGGTCAACATGACTCCACGAGATCGGAGACGTTGACCGACTTACAATATGGTCAAGTCTTGAATTCTGGTGTAAGTGATCACGGTCAAATTTGATAATGTGATGCTCATAATGCCGCAGTTTAGCTATGTCACAACGCCAATCACAAACGAGAATTTCCATGATCGTGTTGTGAATTTATTGAAGGCCACTCTGTTGGATGCTAAAGCCAACGAGAAGGCTGGCTCTATCCCAGATCCAGTAGTACCTCCCTTAACCACCGAAGACACCAACCTCTTCCCGGGAACCTACACGAGCGGACTTGTCGCCTACTCTAGCCCGTGGATTGACCTATGTTCCTCTAACCATGTTGTCTCTAGCATCTCGAGGCAGGTTCTGAACCTCGAAGTCTCGTATGCAAATTTCTGCGGTATCAGGAGCATTATAGTCCCTGGACCTAGGCAGGACTCAAATCAGACCGGTAGTAGCCAGGGCATTGCGCAGTATGCTCGAGCTATTAAGGAAGCTTTTTCTATCGGCACCCGAGTCAATATCATCATTCATATTCCTATGTATCGCGAGCCCAGTCTGGAAGAAAGAGTACCACTTCTATCTCCATTCGATGAAGACGTGAGTAAAACACAAGCCGAAGGACAGGAAATTGATCTCTTCGGTTCTTGGGATTCTTGGCATGACATTCGCACTGTTTGCGAATACGATTCACGACTCCTCGTCGGTATGTATCACTCTCCACCACATCTACAATCAAGAGTCATAGACGCCAAGCTATAATGCTGTTGCACAATTTTTATAAACATAGTGGTACTAACCCGAGGAAACAAAAGCCCTTAAAATACCACGAGTTCTCCCAGAGAAGGAGCTTCAATCGAGATGGTTCTCCGAACCCGTACAATACTTGACATTCGCTCCCCAGACATTTCAGACGAACAAGGCTGGTCATCCTTCTCTTAGCCGCCATCATCAGGAGATGATATTCACCTATATGCGCCTGAAGAATGCGCCGTACTTCCTACTCTGCGACGTGGGCCCAGAGTTGGAAGCCGACCCTTCTCCTAAAGAGATAACCAATGTGGATTTTCCATCTCTGGCTGAAGCAGCTGCGCAACAGACCGCAAGCAGCGGGAGCAAATTCCACGGACTGAACAGCTACTCAGCGTATCTAAGACACCTTGAAAGGCAGCAGGAACCACTTAGCGACCTTGAACAGACCACCTTGACTAATTTCCAGGATTGGCTACAGTCGCCGCTACAACCCCTCTCAGACAATCTCGAGTCCGTTACATATGAAGTCTTCGAGGGCGACCCCGTCAAGTACTTCCAGTACGAGATGGCTATTGCGGCAGCGCTTAGGGACTGGGCAGCACTAGGCAAGCCTACGTCCTCTCCTGGAGGCGAAGTCGTCATTGCGGTCGCTGGATCCGGCCGCGGACCTCTCGTTACCCGTGCACTGCGTGCCAGCCAGAGCACTGGTGTACCGGTACGCGTCTGGGCCGTGGAGAAGAACCCAAACGCCTACGTGTACCTGCTGCGGCAGAACCAGCGTGAGTGGAACGGCAGCGTGACAGTCGTCAAGACGGATATGCGGGCTTGGAAGGGCCCTATACTTTCCGACCCAACATCTACCTCTGCACCCACGTACGGCAAAGTCGACATCTTGGTCTCCGAGCTCCTAGGTTCTTTCGGCGATAACGAGCTCAGCCCCGAGTGCCTCGACGGAATCCAGCACGTGTTGGCACCTACCCATGGCATCTCGATTCCAGCCTCTTATACGGCGCACGTAAGCCCTATCTCGACGCCTCGCCTCTACGCGGATATCCGCCAGCGAGCGCTCACGGCAGATGAGAATGCATTTGATACCCCCTGGGTCGTACGCCTCTTCGCTCTCGACTTTGTTGCCGAGCGCGGTGTTCCGGGACACCCACGGTTCCAGGAGGCGTGGGAGTTTGAGCACCCGCTACCACAATCCACGTTGGACGCTGTGGAGGCGCGGCGAGCGGGTGGTGTTGCCGGCGGCGGCGGAGGAAGTATGGCTGGCGCGGTGGGCGCGAACGACCATAATACGCGGCATTGTCATCTCACCTTCGTATGCCGAAGCCGTGGTGTCATACATGGGCTCGCGGGCTACTTCGAGGCGGTGCTGTATGCGCCTATTCTTGGCGGGGCTGAGGGCGAGGAGGATGCTAAGATCGAATTGAGCACGCTGCCAGAGAATATTGACCGAAAAAGCAAGGATATGATATCTTGGTTCCCTATTTTCTTCCCGCTCAAGGTACGTTTACCAAAGCATGTCAGCTATCTCACCAATCACCGATTTTTCGCCTTTTTCATTTTACCTTAGATTTTAACTAACAAATAATCACCAGCAACCGCTCTACTTCCCACCGGATACGGAGCTGGAGGTTAGCATGTGGCGGCAAACGGACGATGCGAAAGTGTGGTACGAATGGATTGTTGAGGCATTCATGTGGATTGGCCCGTCACAGAGGGTTAAGGTTGGAGGTTCGGATCTGTGCAGTAGCCACAAGGTAGCATGCCTTTTGTGATCCATCGTCATAGAAAGTGATATAGTCGTAGAGACATGACACTGATCAAGGGGGCGGGAGGGAAGGATATGGGGAAAAGCATTTGCATTTCAAGGGGTTGTCCCCTAGTTCTTTATCGTATTGCTCTACTTGAGATCACCAAAGTTACGGCAATCGTGGCTCTGATTAACGATAAAGAAAGAAACCGCCATAACTAAGAGCAAAACGGACCATTTATTTCCTGCTCGTGACCAGTGATTCTGCCGTTAATGGCGAGTATTTGCTGTCCATTCATCGAGACCTGCCCTTCGCCACGAGTCTGTCTGCTGTATCTTGCCCTGCTCCTCCTTTGAGGATACCATACTTCATCCCGGGGGTATATATCTGCCACCTTCGCCGATCCGACCTTAGCTCAAACCTATCCGCCCATCTTGACATCGCCGTTATCTCCCTGGTCGGCAGCCTTGATCCATAATACGTTGTTGCATCTGTGGGGTTGTTACGTATTAGCAACCGTTGAACAATTACATGGTGTTCCTGTAGGGGTGTATAAGAAACGCACCGTATCAGGATCTGTCCTAGGTCACTCGTGAACTTCTGGTCGATGAATTCTTGGGCGTTGGTGAGCTGGATGTTCATGTAGCTGTCGGAGCTGACAAGACGGCCACGGTATTCTGTCTCGCCCCACTTCAGTCGTACTACAATGTCCTTGTTGACACTGTTTCTTATGATTAGTCTCAGGGTCACATTTGTTGCCATTTCGCAAGAGGACGGGGGATGACGAGGACGAGGCTGGGAGACGTACAGGTCTTGCAACATAGGCCGCGGGTTAATAGGGACGAACTGCAAATATTAGTTAGTTGATATGAAACAAAAGAACAGTCGAAGAAATGAACAGTAGCATTGGGGTTGACTTACACTCATGGTGAACGGAATGTATAAGGAATGTATAAGGTATCGTGATTAATTGTAGGTGTTCGTTCTTGTCGCGCTGAAGCTTCGCGGCCGTGGAGAAGTTAGCCCTTGTACTGTGGAATTTTTGAGCTGTTGCTTGAACTGTAATCTAATTGGTTAGCTGCGTTTCTACTGCTTACAGCCTTACTGTTGGGAATAGCTATATGTAGGTATGTATGTATATAGGAAAGGTTTATCGATTAAACGAGGTATTGCGCTTTCAGAGCTCTGCCCCGCGCTCAACTCCACCATGCTCGCCAATTCAACTGAGATACATATGTTGAGTTATTCCTTATTACGATAGACTGAGTAAATCGAGAAGCACCCGACTTGATACAAGAGACTAAGAATATCACAGGTAGCTGAATGATTGTTTTGCTATACTTTAACTTGATTTCATTCGCCTGTCTAACAAACAGCCTGCTTATTGTATAGAACAACGCGGTTCAAGCTCTCTTGATTTCCCAATTCAAGTCCTTGATACTAACCTCGTCGTTGGCTTTCTCATCATATTCATACCATTCGCCTTCTTGTAAATCGATCCCCTCGAACTTGGTACCGGACTCTATACCATCTGCTAGCCACTCGCCCTAATAAAAAAATTTAGCTCTCAAGTATTCTTGAGCGGGGATTGCTTCACTCCACCTACCTCTGGACTGAATGATGTGAACTCTAAGCCTCGGCAGTCGAACTCGATAATTTTTTGCTGTTTCGGCGGCTCGTTTTGGTCATATGGCTTGGGAGCCGTCTTGATTGAACAAGAAGACTCTCGCTATGTTTCCAAGTGTTAGAGGCACCTATACCTACATCATATCATGGCAGCGTGTCTGACGGCAAACGAACCTTGCAATTCTTACACTTCCACACGAAATTCGCCTCTCCCCTACTTCCGCTCAACTCGTTGGTCTCCTTGAATTAGAGTCAATACCATAATTTGAGCATACTAAAAGGGTCAGGGGTCCTACAAATCTGCTGACCGCAACGGGATTTCCGTGCGTCTCCCGGCATGAGGTACACTGCACCGTGAAGGTATACCAGAACGGATTCTCTGCGGTATCCTTGGGTCGCAAATTGGTAACCCTGTAGTGCTCTTCATTAGTTACGCAAAAAGAAGCGCATTTCAGCTATGTAGTACCTACCCATTCAACTCGGCAGTTAACGTGAGCGCATACATGTCGCACTTTTATGTTCTAGATATCGGGTATACTGTACTATACTGGATGTGAGTGGAAGATTGAGCCTCAATGATTCCATGCAACGCATGCAACACATTAGTCGGATTTAGCCCAATATATGCACTTATTAAGAGAGATCTAATTACTGGTGGGTAGGATCCATAGATGGATACATGGATAATATGGCACGTCACAATCCGCATACAACGATATACATACAGACCTAATCAAGCCGATGACGTCCGACCGAGGATCGACGGGTGAGGTACGATACGGTACGTACCTACCTATCCACCTTTTTGCTTTAGCTTTTGAGCTCAATTCACAACATCGAACCATCATATCGTCGAATCGATTAACGGATATTTCCCGCAACGTGGGCAGCACCCAAACAAGCCCTGCCACCGTCAATTGGATTCGCATCGATCTGGCCGATATGCCTTAGGTATGCATTCGCTATGGTCGAGGGCTGCGCAAGCGCAGTCTTTGTGTCGGTGTCGAATATGCCTCCATACCAGCCGTTCAATCGTACGCCGATCCACGAATGCAGCCTCGAGACGAAAAATAACCGCTGCCGATATCTTCACTGCTTGCTATACCACGATACTGGGCACCGCAGCCATTATCGACGCGCAAAGGAAAGATGTTCGGAAAAAGGAACTCGATGAGAAATTAGAGAAGGCCAGAGCGGTGTTGGGCAACCTGGGCGTCCATGAGACACCTGGCCAAGGTGGAGGGAGCAACCATCCCGATGCAGGCACTGCGAATATTCTACAAAATCATAATCTCAAATCTACCAATGGCCTATTGCAAGAATTAGGAGCCATGTGTGAAATCACTCGACGGCCCCTACCACGCCCATCGTGGATGCAGACCCAGCTAGAATGGGCACAAATCGAAGCTGCCATTGCCTTGGAAGAGGGGGACCCAGCTTATAAGCTGAGAGAGCCGAGGTCTACGCAGCAGCTCGAAAGGATGACGACAACGGTTATGGATCTGGTAAATCAACTCATATGGCAGAGCCAGACTGGCGAAAGCATCCGGAGTCAGGACAACGCTGAAATGAAGGGGGTCGATACCTCAGCAGCAGATGCCGTCTTGGAGGAACTCCAAGGACTACAGACCTTATACTATCCAAGCTACTGTCATCCTTCTGAAGATGTACCCGGCACCGCCAAAAGCCGGTCTTTCCTCGCGGAATCCATACGGCGCATCTTCAACCAAGCCGCTAGCTCCAAAGAGATTGTAGCTAAAATATGTTATAATATCATAACGTCCAGTGCGCCGCCAAGTATCCACATCTACAATATTCTCATCGCCGGCTTTAACCGGATCCGACGCCCTGATCTTGCACAGACGGTTGTTGATTCTTACGTCTACGATACTCCATGGCCTGCCACCCAGCAGACCATGGTCTGCCTGCTGAACCACTATCGGGGAACTAATAACGTAGAAGGTCTACGAGACATTAATCTACGAATGCGGGGCATCAAAGATACTGGTCTACATTTTCGAATCTTCAACAAGAATGCTATATATTCACGCAACTTATTAGCATGGGTTAAGCAGAATTGCGCCGAGCGCAGCCGTACATTTGTGGCGCGAGCGAATAGGGGCGATGATGTGTTCAATAGCCTCATCAAGGCCTGGCTCTACTGCGGGGAACTCGACAATGCTACCAGGGCGTTCGTGGCCTGTCTTCGTAATGGAAGCTCAGTACCAATCCAAACTTTTCGAGAGCTTTTAACAGCGTGTTTAACGACGATCCATTACTCGGCAGCACGGCGGCTAGTCCGAGGATTCGTAAAGAACATACAGAAGTTCGCGGCCTTGTTGAAGAAGATCATTCATCAAGAGACAATAGTAACGTGTCGTCAAGTGGTGTTGAGTCTTTCCCATTTATTAAAAGTCAGCTGGCTCCCATACAAGGATATCACTACACCTGTTGCTGAAGATTACAATCAGACGCTGGAGAAACTCGAGTTTATTCTTAATGAAATAGGATTTGCACTCGAGTTGCGAGAGACGTCAAATTTATGCATGACTCTACTCAAAGAGATCAATTCCAGCGATCCATTGATTAGTCGACTTGATAGTGCTATCGCTACTCTAGACTCTACTCGGCGAAGTAGGGAGAAGGTCGCGGGGCTGTTCGTGAACTTCATTAGATTAGCTACAGTCCTCGCGATTGACAGGAGGTCCCGTGAACTGGAAGCGGCAATGAAAACTACGACACCTCTTGTGAAAGCGGCCATTCTTAAGGTCAAGACGGGTTATGATCTTGATCCATCGGGAATTCTTACTTCCAAGAAGTTTACGAGTTTTTACCAACAAAACCGTTACAACTCTCTCTTAAATGCTCTCCAGAGTATTGAAATATACCAAGGTCCGATGACACAGGAGGATATCAGGGTACAACTCCTCCGGCGTCTGCCTGATCCTGTGCTAGCAAGAAAATTTGAGGAATCTGGCGCAGCCGATAACCTGACTATACGAGCACTGGTAACTCTCTACAGCCCTAAGCCAAGCATCACTCCTGCACCACGATACTCTGATTACAGCGTGACTATAAGACAATTAGAGCAGGAGCTCGCCGACGCTGGACTTACGATTAGAGCGACCCTATTCGCACATCTCGGTAGTCATATGCAGGGCAGGCTTGGGTTCAAGTACCCTTATCTGCACACGATGCCTATCGGAAAACTTGTCGAGTACCACATGAGGAAGCGGATCCGTGAAGTACACAGGGTCGTGGAGACGCAGCAAACAAATATCGTTGAATCACGCGACCGAGAAAACCCCGCAATAAGAACCACTAAGGAATCATCAATGGTTCCGGACGATGCAGACGAAGCAAATGACATTGTTCGAGGAAGCACCGCAACAAAACACGCAGGCATCGAGAGGGGACTGCATATAGACCGACCGATCATAAAGCTTCCCTCAGCGGAACCATCCGTGCTACGCGGCGAGAATGCCCATCTCCCTCTCGCGGCGTTGGGATGAGGATCCAGTGGGTAAGCGGTGGGGATGAAAATGAGGTATGCTTCGCGCAGACCCTGCAGAACAGAAGAAAGTCTAATTGGATCTGGGGAAGCTTGGCACAAGAACTAGGGAGGGGTCGAACCAAACCTCTATTCCCAAGGCCTTGTAATGTAAAATATCGTATACCTAGACTACCTATATATGTCTTGGAACTGGCCATTGACGGGTTCGAATTGCCCGGTAGCAGCATGGTGAATATGCAGTTTGGATCCCGATACCGGATGCCGAGTCACCGACGATTTTGATACGTCAAGGAGTTGTTACGATTAATGAAAATAGTAGTAGAGTATCCTATCTACCGGCCATTGTCAGGTGGGTGTCGGTGTTCTCTTCTTCCTGCGTGATATTCGTTATCTGTCGTAGCAGATGATTGAAGATGGTTAAGTGCGTAAGCAGGTGTGCGGGATTATCTTTTGAAATGCATATTGACGGAAATTAAAAAGAAAGAATGCGTGAATAAAGCTTGCATAGTGTTCTAGTGTACTATACGTAGTGTACTGTATGTAATAAGTGATGGGTGGAATGGACTGGTATGGTACCTAGGTAGCATTGCCACAAGCCTAGGGCTCTCCGTGGGTCCCCGTTTGCCGTATAGAATCGAAGACAGATGTCTAAAAATGCTAAAAGTGTATGCCGCTTTATGATGTCTCAACTTCGGTCAAACTTCGAAAAAAAAAGGGATGGATTTACGCCGAATGGATGGAAGTAAACAGGGTTGGTTTTAGTACATACATACATGTATGTAGTACTGTATATGCAGGCGGAGCCGCTACCGTCGGCGAAGCCTCCGTATGTAGATGCGTTGTACTTATCATAGTATTATATTGCGCAACAATGAAGAAGGTACCTAAGGGACGTGCATATGCCACTTTAGATATACTTTTTACTCACATGCACTTAACACACTTTATAAATACACTAGCGACAGGGCGCGGCTTGGAAAGGTGTTGTCGTAGTCTATTCCGGTTATCCAATCACATCTGGGAATCTACATCACGTCTCTCCACGTTAAGGATCTACTGGCCCTTGAGATCCCACGAGCCTCCCATGAACCAACGAGAAAACTCAGTGATTTAACCTCACCGCTTGGGAAGGCAAAAAAGCGGAGTATTAGATGGGGTATCTGATGGGTATCTGATGGGTATTTGATGGGCTATTTAGGGCTTACAGCGTCACTGGAACGACTTTGACGGGGCTAGTTCAATCCCTGATCAGGGGTCCGACCTGCATATTCTATTGCATGTGCTTTCCAAACTCCTCCCCAGACTCTTACCACAATCAGGGTCCAATTACACATCGAAAAGCAACAAAAATCGCCGCGTAAAGGCTTAATAAGTAGTCTCCGTCCCTGCCTAGATCGTTCTTCTCATGCCCGTCACTATCCTGCACCAGCAAAGTGGTCTTTGTTCCCGAGTCTGGTAATCATCAATGGCTCCAAATATTTGCCATCGACAGCAAGAGACCCAGTCGACTGGCTATTCGTGATATCCACCGACCACATCACCATCCTTCGACCTTCGACAAACTTGAAGTAAATTGAAGTCGTCGCCATGCTGATGTTTTAGATCTTTATTGTCACTATCGGAATTATTCTCGCTCTAGCAGATATTATAGACACATACTGCTTAAAGTCCCCGAGTCACTGTAAGAGCCTCAACTAGCAAGTCATAATGGAATCATGTAAAGCTAATTTGACCTTGCAGTGAGTCCGACTGGTCGCCTTGCCCATTTAGCTGCTTTTAGTCCTCTTCGCTACCTAGCCAGAGCCGATTTCTATTTGATCGATTACACTACCCTTATCCTACGATCTCAATCTTTATCCCCTTCCATACCACCCACGTCTAGGAAAATACAGGCAGGCACAAGATGAAGTTTGGAAGAAAGTAAGATCCACCAACGATGCAAACCCTTCTCTACAGAAGCTTACGGTTTGCTATAGTCTACCTCGCAATCAAGTCCCCGAGTGGGCATCTTCGTATATCGATTACAAGGGCCTCAAGAAGTTAATCAAGGCCGCCACGAGAGCCGCGAATGCTGGAGAAAAGGTTGATCTTGCAGGTGAGCTGAATTCTTAGGCGCTGCGCTTCGTCGATGCCGGTTGCATCACCTAACCTAATACCAACAGAATTCTTCTTCGCTCTGGATCGTAACCTCGAGGATGTTGACTCATTTTATAATAAGAAGTTCGCCGAGGCTCATCGCCGTATCAAATTACTCGAGGATAGATATGGCAGAAGTCCTGACGTTGTTGCGGACTTGGACGACCAGGAAAGCGAGGAGCTTATGGGGGCACTGCTTGAGCTTAGAAACCAGCTGAGGAACCTACAGTGGTTCGGTGAAATCAATCGCAGAGGTTTCGTCAAGATTACGAAGAAACTAGATAAGAAAGTGCCCAACACGACCACTCAGGAGCGGTACATCACAACTAAAGTCGATCCCAAACCGTTCGCTAAGGATATTACCACGGTGCGGCTAATCAACGAGATCAACAAATGGCTATCGGCGCTTGGAGATGCCCAAAATTTTGACGACGCGATGTCAGAGAAATCTACACGTTCGGTGCGCTCCCTTGGAAGAGTGACCGCTAAGGCCATGCTGAGCGTGCCACAAGCTGTTCTCGACAAGCTGGATGCTGCGATTCGCAAGGACGATGTTACAACGTTGCAAAACAGCTTAACTTCAGAGAACCTAGTGACCCTCGAACAGGCCTCCCAGGAAATGCTACTGAATTTCCTTCAGCGTTCTATTTCGGCTCGATCGAAGGCTTGCATTGCATATCTCTTGCAACAAGTCAAGACTTTGAATGAGCCGGGCGACCTGAACGAACGGAACTGCATCCATCGTCTGGTCATCCAAATTGGACGAAGTAAATCGTCCCTTGCAGGCGATCTCGAACCCAATGCAGTCTCCCTTCCAATCAGTTCTCATTACAATAGTCACTACATCGCGCCAACCCAATCCAATGGGGTAGTACCGGGGCGTTTGGCGAACGGCAATGGTCCTAGCTCGCAGTTGCTGAGCAAGGAAGACGAAACTGTGCAGCTACTATGTTATATTTTAGACTGTCTTCAGGGGGAGCAGCGACGTGCGCTGGTAACTAAAGATTCCCTAGGTCGCATCCCCCTTCACTATGCGGCGCAGTTTGGTTTCGTCATTCTTTGCCAAGTCATCATGGCAAAAATGCAAGAATGGGGCCAATTCAACGTCGAAAATGGAATTGATGCTCCCGAGTGGCAGGACAAGGAGGGCAATGCACCGCTTCACCTCGCAGTTATCGGTGGCCACCCGTTGACTACAAAGTGCCTTCTCCAGGGAGAAAATTGGCAAGGTCCTACTCATAAAGAAGGGACGGGAAGGAAGCCCGTGTCCAAATCTAGCGCTGTGTTGGCGTTAGCCACGAAATCGAATTTTGTGGCTATCGTTCGAATGCTCGTGGAAGCTGGTGTCGATATCAACTGGCAAGATGAGACGGGAGAGACTGCACTACATATTGCGGCTCGCTTCGGGCACGTGGAGTGTGCCAAGATCCTGCTTGAGGGATCAGCCGAGCAAAAGGCAAACTTAGAGTTGATGGAGAAATCATTTGCTTGGACGCCTTTGCACATCTCAGCAGTAGACGGGCATCTTCCCGTAGCCCAACTTCTCGTGGAGGCTGGGGCAGAAGCCGGGAAAACGGATTCCTTCGGGTGGACAGCAAAAGAGCACGCAGCGTTGAGGGGGCACCTACAACTCGCAAAGCTTCTAGCAAAGCACACAGTCAATTCTCCATCTACTAACGGCATGGAGGATACTCAAACACCACCCTCGGCACCGCCTTCACCGCCTACGGAAACATCATCACTCGAAGACCGAAGATCAGATGGGAGTACTCGAATCACGGAACCAATCAAATCCTTTGGTCACCGGTATCTTAAGGATAGCAGCCTTGTAATGGTGAGCTTGGGTTCTATGGACATGCGGAAGAATATCGAGGCCGTTAAGCTCGACCGCGTCCCCTTAACAGAAGCCCACACGAACCAGCTCGACACAGCCTTGTCCGTTGTGGTATCGGCGCAAGGCGCGCAGGGAGAGCCAACCATCATTGATCTGCCAGTACATGACAATATCTCTACTGAACCGATCCTATTTACTACCTCGGATGCATCGAGCGTTAGATTACTTTTCGATATTGTGCCTACTTACTCCGGGAATGAGAAGAACAAGATTGGCCGTGCTGTGGCTCTGCTATCATCCGTGCGCCCATCACTGGGGACGAAACGGATGAACCTCCAAGGCGATGTATGTGTGCCGATCATGGGCGCAAATCTAGAGGTCATCGGCGCCGTCAATTTCAATTTTCTCATTATTACGCCGTTCTCGCATCCAAAAATGGAGGTCAACTCGCAGCAAACGTACTGGAAGAAGCTGTCCTCCACCATGGTTTTCGGTCACCGTGGTCTAGGCAAGAACTTCCTTGAGAACAAGTCTCTCCAGCTGGGAGAGAATACAGTCTCATCGTTTATCGCCGCGGCCAATCTAGGAGCTCACTACGTTGAGTTCGACGTCCAGTTAACTAAAGACCATGTCCCAGTCATCTACCATGACTTCTTGGTGAGTGAGACGGGCATCGATGCACCGGTTCATACCTTGACCTTGGAGCAATTTCTTCATATCAACCATGAGTCGCAGCCGAGGTCTGGGCGGGAATCACCAGATACAAAGAAGAACGAAGCAAATGGCAATGGTGTAAAAGAACCTGGGCCTAGACAAAGATCTCTGTCTATGGACTTAGCCAAGGGCGTTAAGGATAATCTTGACGAGCGCATGAAGTATACACTCAACTTCAAGAAGAAAGGATACAAGGCCAATACCCGTGGCAATTTCGTCCAGGCGCCCTTTGCCACACTCGAAGAGCTCTTCAAGAAAGTGCCCGAGAACGTGGGATTCAACATTGAGATGAAGTATCCCATGCTGCTGGAGAGCGAAAAAGAGGACATGGACACGTATGCGATCGAGCTCAATTCATTCTGCGACACTGTTCTCAACAAGGTGTACGATTTGGCCGGGAACCGCCACATTATCTTCAGCAGTTTCAACCCAGACATATGCCTCTGCCTCAGTTTTAAGCAGCCCAGCATCCCGATCATGTTCCTGACTGATGCCGGAACGGAGGAGGTCAGCGATATCCGAGCCAGCAGTCTTCAAGAGGCTGTCCGATTCGCCAGTCGCTGGAACTTGCTCGGCATCGTGAGTAACGCGGAGCCGTTCGTTATTAGTCCTCGGCTGGTTAAGGTAGTGAAGCAGACGGGTTTGATTTGTGTCAGTTACGGGACTCACAATAACGACTCTACTCTAGTACAAGTAAGTCACCCCCCATGCATTATAATGAACATCACAGAGACTAATCTGATTATTTCCTATCTAGCGGCAAGTCAAGGAGGGTATTGATGCGGTGATTGTAGACAACGTCCTTGCGATCCGCCGAGGATTAACCAAGGATGATTAGGTAGAAGTAGAGGTAGAGGGCTATTCCGTCAAGTCTAAAGGGTCTACAGAGCAGGAAATAAAGGGATAAACTTGATGAATAATCCAGCGATTATCTCGTCTATGAGATAGAAATATAGACTCATAGCACTCTAGATAATTATACGTCGATTATCAGTCTGGTTCATGAATTTGTTATTATTCCCTGCAAGGTAACTAAGAAATCGTGAGATCTCCACAATGAGCCTCTTCTCACGGCATACTACGGTAGTTGTATACACATACACTAAATTACCTAGGTGGTAGTATGCCTACGGACTAGAGGTAGTATCCACGTCGGGAGATCGGGGGCTATGACAGATCTAGGGATAGTGGCCTTTCTAATTACATGCCGGAACTGATAACGCCGATAGCATCATATCCATAATTGAGCAAATTGTTGAGGAAGATATGCAATTAAGCCCGTCCGGGTAGCAGACTTTCGCCGAAGACCGGCCGATTTGGTAAGGACAACGGGCAGCTAGGTACCTAGGTACCTACTAGTAGGTTCCTAGGCTGCTAGGCTGCTAGGTTAGATGCGCACCTGCCGGTGATCACATCACCAAGAAGTGCGAAGTGAAGGCAAACTTCAAAAGATTCGCCGCAATTTTCTACATCAACTTTTTCAGGGTTCCGCAATTCGCCCCCGAGAATGCGGTCTCCTCTACAGTCACCAATCAGAAGCTAGTTGCTCTTCTCTTTTTTCTTAGAATTCATTTCTATCTCTGTAGTGATTGGTGGCGGCGTTCTATCCCATCTTTTTTAGTATCGCCGTCGTCAGTGCGCATATTTCAATTTTACTTGATTTCGTCGTAGTCAACTTCGGTAACATTCCCACTACGACTGACTGAAAACACGCGCGCCGAAGTCAAGTCGCCATGGCGTTTCAGACGTCAGCTCTACCGAGCATCGCGGCGGCGACAACGGATCTATGGCCATCGATTATGAATACTTTTATGGTCCCATTCCGAGCGCCGTCACTACCGCCTCTCAAACCGAAATCGTCTCGATCCCAGAGTCTCGAATCAACGCCGCAACCGACGCATGCTCAGTCCAAGGTTTCTTCAACTGTTTCCAAGTTCGAGCTTCCCGAATTCCTTCGAGATGCTCAGAACGATGTCCGTCTTATGCCCACCGTCTCTGTAAAGAACATCTCCGCTCCCTTCGATATCCGTTCCTCGATCTCGACCATGCAACGTGCTGCCTTTCTTGCGTCAAATCCTATGGTACATCGTCTGTACCTTCAGCATCTACCACGCCGATCTATGTCTACCTCGACCGCCCTACGTACATTCCCGAACCAGTTCGCGAAGATAACTATGCCGCAACGAAGGTCTTTCCAGACTGGGGGACTATCTCGTAACCTACTCGCTCATATGGAAGAATCTGCCAACAGGAATCCCACTAGCGCCACCGCTCAGAACGCATTCTACCAGGCTCTCTTGAAAGCAAACATGCCCGCCATCATTGTCGAGAGATACCAGTCTGGACGTTTCGCTACAAACGCCGCCGCAACTGAAGCATACCATAAAGCACTGAATATGTTAACTCCGAATGGCACCCAGGGAACCCCGGACGATGATATCAATCAAACCGTCAAGAACTTGCCCGGAGATCTGACGCCCACGCAAATCCAAGCTGTTACTCAGGCTTTGGCTGCACGGTCGCGCGGTGGAAACCTAGCTGTTTCCAAGAGCGGTCAAGCAACCGGCGGGAAGGACGGTCCGCTTCACGTTGTCGTCGATGAGACGCTCGGTGGCAGTGTTTTCCGTTGGGTCAAATTCCTCCTCTGGTTCTGTCTCTTCACCTATCTCAGCTTAGTAGTTGTGACAATGCTTATCGAGGCCCTAAGCGTTTTTAAACGACCCGGAGGCAAAGTCGACAGCGAAGTCAAGGCCGAACACCAGAAGACTCGGTTCTCTGATGTGCACGGCGCCGACGAAGCCAAAGAAGAGTTGCAAGAGATGGTCGAGTTCCTGCGCAATCCCGAGAAGTTCTCCCAACTCGGCGGTAAGCTCCCTAAAGGTATTCTACTGGTTGGACCCCCCGGTACCGGAAAGACTCTTCTTGCAAGGGCTGTTGCTGGCGAGGCTGGTGTTCCGTTCTTCTACATGTCTGGTAGCGAATTCGATGAAGTTTATGTCGGCGTCGGTGCCAAGAGAGTCCGAGATCTTTTCGCTGCGGCCAAGTCTAAGTCACCTGCCATCGTTTTCATCGACGAACTCGACGCCATTGGGGGACGCCGCAACGCTCGCGACGCTGCCTATGTCAAGCAGACCCTGAACCAGCTTCTTACTGAACTCGACGGATTTGATCAGACCAGCGGTGTTATTATCATCGGTGCGACAAACTTTCCCGAGCTATTAGATAAGGCCCTTACCCGACCTGGTCGTTTCGACCGCCACGTCACTGTCGACTTGCCCGATGTCCGCGGCCGTCTTGCTATCCTCAAGCACCATGCTAAGAAAATCAAGGCTGCTAAAGATGTCGATCTCCAAGCCATCGCCTTAGGTACTTCTGGTCTCTCCGGAGCCGAACTCGAAAATATTGTAAACCAAGCTGCCGTTCATGCCAGCAAGGCGAAGGCATCCTTCGTCAGGAGAGAGGACTTCGATTGGGCAAAAGACCGAGTCATCATGGGTGCTGAGCGAAAGACTATGGTCATTAGCGACGAGGAAAAGGAAATGACAGCCTATCACGAGGCTGGCCATGCGCTTGTCAACCTATTGACCAAGGGTTCCGGCTCAAGCTTGTACAAGGTCACCGTTCTTCCTCGTGCGCATACCCTGGGTCATACCGCATCTCTCCCGGAAATGGACAAGTATTCCTACACCATAAGCAACTATCTCGCTCGAATTGACATGTGTCTGGGAGGTAAACTTGCGGAGGAGATTGTCTTTGGGGTTAACCAAGTCACTAGCGGCGCCTCGTCGGTAAGAACTTCCCCTCATCCTGTATCATACGATTAGAATAAATTATACTAACAACATCAATTCAGGACCTTCAAATGGCAACCGCCGTTGCTTTTGATATGGTCGCTAGCTTAGGCATGTCTTCCAAACTCGGAAATATGGAGTATAGGAGCCGGTACGAAACTCTGAGCAGCGAGACCAGAGCACAGGTCGAATCTGAAGTCCAACGCACTCTCAACGAAGCGTATGAACGCGCTCGAAAGCTCTTAATAGACCACCGCAAGGAGCTCGACTTGTTAGCTAAGGCACTTGTTGAATACGAGACATTAAGCAAAGAGGAGGTTGAGAAGGTCATCCGTGGCGAACCCCTGCCCGACCGTATTGCTGCACCCAAAGGTCCTATGACTGTCCCGACATCCGCTAAGCCACCGGCACCAGGTGAATTAGCACCTCCTGCTCCTGGAGAAGACGAGGGACCACCTCCGCCACCGGCGCCACCAGCACCTGGTGGGCTTGCCCCATCGAAAATCTCGCCAGAGGCTTCCAATGGAAAGAATGGTAGTTAGTCTAACTCCTGCTAGCGGATCATCTATATATCGTATATTGCGATGTTAAGATTTCGTTGTAGAGGACGGAATCCAGATGCCATCCCGTTCACTAGGCATAGGAACGAGGTCATGAGGTTGGGATTATGTTTGGTGGATTATGCCGCATAAGCACACTGGACGGTACCCAGGCGCGGTTTATACACCAAGTGTAGGGAAAGGATGGGCGTTTGAAATGTTGATTATGGCCTACCTGTGTAAAGCGAGAATAAAATCCGCACAGGTAGATGGACGTCGAGTATGCCTATATGGCACCACTATATCGACTAACACTATTCACCAGTGGGACTCCATTGGTAGATAGATATCTTTTTGTTTGTTTATGTGCAACAGGGCACTCAAAATAAAAAGCATGTACCAATTGTAACTTTACAAGAAAACCTCGTCTCGCTTGTTTTCACTGTTTGGAGTTTTCAAGGAAATGCTCCTTTGTAGACCGATGTTTAGTGCGTGTGGACTATCTTTCCATGGTGGCCTCGTTGTAAGGGTAGTGCTTAGGTATGTCCATACATATGTCTGTCATCGTCACCTTGTTGAGCTCCTGTGTGTTTCCAATGATGATGGGATCTTCTATGAACATGTGATATGTACGGCTCGTTACAGGAGGTATACATCAAATCTAAAGGTATTCACAGCATTCGAGCTCTTACCTATGTCAAATTAATGCTCTGCTATTACGTCTTGGACTTGTAGTGTACGTGATCATGGAATACACTATTATGGTCCCTTCATATACCTCTTACATCTATTTACCTAGGTGAAGTGGTATCTATCTCAGTCAGATCCATGGATCTCAAAAGAGTATAAGTCGCTAAGCACCTCAGTGAACACATAATGTATCACCAAAATAGAAACCTACCTATCTCAGGGTAGAATGTGCCCAGATAAATATAACCATACAAGATGTTTATATTCGAATGCTTCATCATGGGGATATTTTCAACTATTGGCTACAACCACCAATTCCAACACCTCGTGGCTAGCCCGGTGGTCAGGTAGGGAAGGGTTTACGATCCAAAATATATTTTCCCTTATCCACTACCTATGAAGGGGATATGTTGAAACATCTCCCAATTAATGGAGCCTTTCAACTTCCGACCAAAGACAACCTGGAATTGACACTTACCGTATTCTAACTTAACCTCACTTCCTTTCTCAAGCCTGCCGCCCAACTCTTACATAGAGCTTAAGAACTTACAAGAACTCTATCTCGACAGAGATTAAAGTCGACACAGGACCAGGGGCTCTTCTACGTAGTCGATTAAATCTACCTAATCTAAGTTACATGGCATGACATGACGTGACTTATTCCAGCTAATCCCCCCTGGTTCTTGGATTGTTTTAACTGGACCTAGCGACTACTTGGATGAAGACGAACGCAAAGGGCAAAAAGATAAAGAATCTAGACAGACAACACCAGGTATTCGCTGGTCGTCACTGACCCACTACTGATCTGGCGGTATCTTGTTTACCAGATCCTATGGTCGTATGTATTTGAATTGACGCGTTATCCCGTAATATAACTCACGTTATTAACGAGCAACCCACTAGGTATTTTAGGGGCTCTATGTGGATGTTGTATCATGATTAGATAACAACCTCCGTACTTGTCAGGGGTAAGAGGAGACTAAGCAACATATCACGACAACGGCATAACAGCCTCATAATAAGACCAGAATGTGGATGGACTAGGAATAGCGTGAATGGTGCTGGATTTCGTTTTAAATCCACCTATTTCCAATCTTCCTTATAACCGTTTTCCACGTGGATTCGCTAGCTTGTTCAAGTAGAAAGGGCCGCGTTTAACTCTGACATGAGTTCCACTCTTCCCCTTTCCACTTAATCGACATTTGCAGTAACATTGCCGTTAGCAACCACCCCTGACCGACTAGCCACGCATGTAGTTGTTCTACATCCTTCTTGACATGGTTGATTTTTACCTGATAATAGGTAAGCAATATCCATCCATTTTAAGCATGCGCGACGACGTCTATTCTATTACTCACAGACGGACAAGGCGATTGTATGTTCTTATACGACCGTCCCCCCTAAAGTTAGGCAATACTTGTAGCTTGACCGGATACTAAAGTGTGGACCCGGGGAATTTTTCACTGCTTGATGCAACGCTGTTGATTTCGGCTACTTGTTCACCATGGGTCTTGGGGCATCATTGTTGCCCTATATTCAATCCTAAACCGCTATCTTTCTGGTAGAGGCCCACCAAGCCTAGGATATACGTACATATATGATAGACGCAACCGTTACTGTAATGGCTCGTCCTAGTATATTCACCCTTAATGTACCATGTCGAAGACGTCAGGGGCATCGAACAATGGATAGCTCTCTACCGTATCCTCTATTACCCACTTCACTTGCCTAATGGAGCTTGTCCCGATAGATTAGGTAGCTTTATGCCAGGTGGAAGTTGATCTATGTCGTGCTTCGAAGGTTTGACGCTTCGGCTGAATCCGTTGGCTCACCGCCGCATGCCCCGAGCCCTTGGTCTTGGTAAGTGGGCTTCTTCCACTACCCGAGCTGTGCAGGGCACCCTGCAGATCTAGTCCGAGCTGTCACGTTTTTCGAGCGGAGGTGTCATTTCCAGACTACCGGGTTGAGCAAGGGAGAGGCTCGTGAGAAAGCCCCTTGATGCGGCTTCGCCTCCTTGCGTTCCCGTCTCCCGTCAGGCCGTAAGATGGATATATCGAAAATGACTAGCCTGCCAAATTAGACCTACGGAGCACGAGGGATGAGCAGCGAAGGGAAGGACTGCATATTCGAGAACGCTTCTTTGCTTCTATAATTCCTTACGTCGTCGTATTAGACTCCTTAGAGCGTCTCACCTAGGTAGGTAGGTAGGTAAACGCTGCATTAAGTCTGACAAACATCGGGCGAGGAACTCTCCCGACACAGCATATACGGGAGAAAGAGCATCAATGGTTCGATAATCCCAGAATAACGGGTTGGCTACCTACTAATTACCTCTCGGTCCCGGTGACTACCTCCGGATACAATTACTTTAAAGGCAATTCGTAAACCTTGCGTCGAATTTCACTTCTGAATACGAATAATCCTCAAAATTGCTAGTTCTACGTATGTATCAGTTATCCAACAAGTCGGTACTTTAGGTAGGTTAAAGACGCAAGTACAGTATCCTTTTGCTTGGAGGCACGTGGATCGATGGACGCGTACGCCTGCTTCTTAAGACTTTGATTTATGAGTTCCCTAAGTCAATTCAACTGTAATTGCTTCTAAAGGTACATCAGACAGAAGGAAAATCTAGTGTCTTATTGAGCATCGATGCTGTGTAATACTAACAGCAGCTACAGGTCAGCTTACGGCTTAGGTCAATTGAGAGATGTCACAATCATATACTGCATAGTACTCAGCAGCAGGAAAAGCTGTCCGACAGTATTTGGATTCTATCAGATAGGTTACTAGGTATTCATATGTATACAGTAGGCATATACCGGTATCACAGATCTCTCCTATCATAGGTCCCGGCAGAATCTATATAAGCCCCCCACCACTCACTCGACGATAGGACATTTGTGTCTTTTAAAGCGCTCTCAATAGCAGCGTTGACCATTAAGTGGCTTGCAGACGGCATTCAAGAGGGTTACACAACATTCCGGAATCTGCGCCACCCGTGTTTTTTATGCATGGCAACGGTTCCAAAAGTATGATATGATAAATATAGGTAATGGTATGGAACATGGAATGATAGTGGTCTCGAGAGACACATGCTATGGTTACTTGACGGCGTAGTAAGGATGTAGCCGCGCAACCCGACGGCTTGGAAGAGATCTCAACCGGACCTTTATCGATCGTATCGACCTCTTCATAGTTGCAGTGCAGGATGTACGTGGCGATAGTCTCGGTGGCGCCGGAATACTACCTCTCGAAGTAGCTTCGCGGTACGACATGATGCGACTATAGAGTGTTCAATACTTGCGGGACAATAGGATGGGAGGTTCGAGGGCCTCTTCGAGGGCAGAATTGAGCTAGTCAACTACTTCCTTTGCGCCAAGATAGGGGGTTCCAGATATGTCAGTTGGCAAACAGGGTTTACCAATGACATCAATTCAGTTATGGCTCGTGGGTTACTCGCCAACGCCTCAGCTTCATATACAGTATATGAAAGCTACCTAAATACCGAGAATCGAGCAGATTTGGATCTTCGTACAGGTCAGCATTCTTTGTTATCCCGAGAGAATATATATAACCTAGCTAGCTCTTCACTCCGTCCGATTAAAGTGGAAATTCCTATACAGCTCCCCTAGCAGAGAAGAACTGACTGAATTGGCATCTTTAGGCTGTGCTGACGACTGGCGAAAAGAGTACGACACTGTCTCATCGCGGTATCTTCGTATCTAATGTCCCGGTAGTTTGGTAGTTCGTGGCTATACGAGGTAGAACTTGATGGATTGCACGTCTTTGTAGGCTAAGGCCATCGAGGGAGGGTCATATCATGGGCTTGCTCTCCGAGATTCGACTAGGCAAGATGGATGCTAGAAAGCCAACGAAGGGATGGTAGACGTCTCCTGGCATCGAGATTAAGGATCGGAAGCTGGACTTTTCCTCCTAAGGACATCGAGCGTCTTGATGGATTCACCTGCTAAATCCTTTCAACATCAGTGCTGTACTTAGGGTGCTGCTTGGAGAGCTTCCTTACGAAAACAGGTGATCGCCTGGCGAAGCTATTGACCAAGCTGTAGAACCCTCACTTATTGATAATATTTGAATTTTCACCACTGGCAGCGCGCACTCCTTCATAGACTCATATCACTTTAGGTACCTAAAGTTTCACATAAACGCGAAGATTGCACCAAGCCGTTGCTGCAGACTCCCTTGCATTGGGACACTGCTTTCATGACTACCCGACCTACCTACGCAGAGGAAGAAAAGGGATAACGTGTCAATATCACGAATCTCAATTATCAGGATCGCTAAGTTCTGGGGACCGATAAAGTTTAGACTGTCTAATACTACGTCTGAGCACACTCATTTGCCCCGATCTCCTGCGTCGAGGTGGCTGGTAAGAGACTTAGAACCATCACAGCATTTTTCAGTACCGTGCCTTAGCATACCTATGTAGGTACCTAGGTATTAGCATAGGTATTTTGACATATTCAATTCAAGATCAATCGGATATCTCAAATGACTACTATCGCCGCAAACTGGTACCAATTTACTGCAGGTGGCCGCATTTGCGTTTCATATAGCCTACTCGCCACTGCCCAGAGGCGTCTGTTCGCAGCGACCCCTGGTGGTTGACATACATATTCATCATACGTGACTTGCAGCATTCGAAGCCGTCGAGGGCGGCCAAAAGGGCGGTGTGATTTGCTTCTGAATTCAAGATTTTATAGTATTGTTATTCGCTATCATCATAATAGGCCGGAAATACGCAAGCTAGACCTGTATTGATCCTTTAGAGCTGCAAGACGGGATGTTAAGCAGCGCGGTCTGGCGAACAGACATTCCGACAAGCCGACCCCCGAAGAACCCGTGCGCGCGCTTCTGCACGACAAAGTAAGGCGATGAGACAGGAGACAGCAACAACACCAAAATAAACGCCAACAACAGGAGGTAAATATGCAGACCGCTTCGTATTGTCACTTAATGACGAGTGCTATTCGTTCTATGTATGTTGGGTTGAACTGCTCCAAACCAGCTCCAACCCAGTCGCATCTCGTCACTGTCACTCGACTAGACTTGTTCTGATCGCGTAATGCAGCCCGGACGTTTTCTGTCACATTGTACATTCTGATTTTGGATGACCCGGGGTGCCCGGGGTTAGGTAGGGTGGGGAGAAGTTCTGAAAAGGTGAGGCGACACATCATTTTTCCCCTGACCTCGGACCTGCATATGCAATCCGACGTCGGGTTTTCACCGGGACGTCCTATGTGCCTCTTCCCTCTTCAATTCTGTCCGGGAATGCGGAAAGACGAGAGCGAAACCGGATCAATTCTTCCTCTTTCTTTCCTTATTCAGAGACAGAGGCTTAGGTTAGGGTAGCGAAAGGGTTTCAAGGCTTCTGCTTCGGTTTGAGTTACCAATCGCAACCCATCAGCGAAATATTTCTTTGCGACTTGACGCCAAACCTTTGCTGTTGGGAACAAGCATTCCAATTGAAAATGCGACAAGAGGCTATACTTGTGCGCCTTTTATACGTCTCCCCCACGCCGGTAGTTGGTAGCAGAGGGAGATTTACCATACATACATGAACTCGGCGATCGATCAGCTACTGCGAACACATGCAGTTATCCGCGAGTCACCTTCGTCGCAGTGCTTTGCCGTAGTCTAAACTGCAATAGCACGCGGCGATATTTCTCCGAATGCGCTCAGGTGGGGAGACGGAGGAGTCTTGACTCCTGTAATAGGCAAGATATTGCCGTTTCATTGTAAAAGGGGTAGATGAGATGGAAAGACGACTCGGTGAAAAGAGACAGAAAAGGGGAAAGGTGATTCACCTTGCAGTAGTATTTCATCGTGCAGACGCAGGGCATGATCATAATACAAGACACAAGGATTAGTAATATCTTACCTATTCTTGTCTTCTCAGCCGTTTCCTCGCTAGAAAAGAAAGTTCCGAACCGCTGTCGATCAGTACGCCGTTACACCTATCGATCAAATCGGTAACTTGCAGCAAGAGGATCGCGTTGCAGCACAAAACTTACATGGAACGGGCATAATGACAGAAACGGCTCTCCACGAGTCTGTCGGAAGCGTGCCGGCGGGGGAAGATGTTATTGCAAGGACTTCCTTCTCTCACATACGGTACTCCGTACTTAGTGAAGAGACTAATACCGAGTTGGTTGGTAGTTTTTCCAAAAAGGTGAAAGAAAAGATTTCCGAGGGGGCTGGACCAGTTTAGAAGCCCACTCTTCGACATTCATGATGGACGAACTTGGAAAAAGGCCGCAGGGAAGAAGAACAGTCAGGGGTTCTTCCCGAGCGCCGCTTCGGAATCCCTCCCCGGAAAAGGGCGTCCCCCACTGTACTATGTACTGCAATAACCCTTACAAGAGACTCTGATGTGTATATCGGGATAATGTTAGGTACCTATATCATATTACGTAGTTTAGCTGCCGGTGGTGTAGTCCTTAACAAAATGTGCCCTTGACTTGTTTCATTAGTCCTGATTTGTCAATAGCTCTTGCGAACGACCGATGTTTGATTCCCAGGTCACAGGAATAGCAGAATCCTGCTATTTACAGGCACACCTTGTCGTACACTATCTGACTATGTAGATTTCAATCACTCTATGGGACACTTAAGCTCTCGGGATATGAATTACTCTTATAGGTAAACTAATATTATGTTTACTTATAGTTGGACGTGTACGTAATCACCGAAGCAAAGCACCATCCGCAAGCACCGTCGTCTCATAGTATCGGCTGCGAGAGAGGACTCCGTCCCGTGATCGATCCTTCATGCGTCTCTGCATGAGATTGGTTCGTGTTGGCGACTTTATCGCATCTGGAAACTTGAAAAATGGCCTTGTGTCGAGAATCGCTTCCAGCATCGGAAAAACCCAGCAGTTTAGCGCAGTCTAGACCAACATTAGGTCTCTTCAATTTCGTGCCCAATCCGATATCATGGGGATTATGAATCCACACGAAAGCCATATCCAGGGCAGATCAACAGTTGAATTTACACCATATTTACCACATAGCCCCTCATCGAAAGCGAACTCCACAATGGGCTAGATGGGCTGCTGTGCTGTACCTGACCTGCTCACTGTGAGGTGCATGCATATGTCTCCGACCGACGGCGCTTGCTTAGGGACGGGACTAGCGGAAGCCGGCCGCGACGTTATGGATGGACCTGCTCATTTTGACAGCAGGTTTATGGCTATTTTTTGCACAACATTTGGGAATAGCGCAGCATCTAGTACCTACCCGTACATAGGAGCTGGGGGTGCAATGCAGGAATCTATGTACAGGAAACGTTTGAGTAGGCTATTAATGAGAAACCTTGAGGGGTTGCCAAGAAGGTAGACAGGAGTAAGGAGTTCCATTTCACTTGGAGGTGGTGTCTGTATGGCTTCTGAACTGTGAACTCTCAAGGCTCTGAAAGTGATAACAACGAGAACAAGTCACATCACCGTTCTCAATTCACGGACTGCCGTGATTAATGTCGGAGAAAGCCCGAAACATCCGAATTTCGGTGGACTGACTGACTTTGGTACTTAGGAATGTTTCAGATATCTTCAGGGTCCAGCTTAGCGAATTCGAGAGTAGAGAAATTGTTTCAGCCAAACTTGGTCGCAAGTGGTTTAGTTGATAAACAACTTCTCCATCCTGGTTGACTTACATACTATAATAACACATTTATACCATGGCAACGTAATTACGTAGTGGATTATATGTACATGTATGCCCTATATGTACCTAATTCATCCCCGGTAAATTGTATCCGCTTTAGAGTTACATCGCGATATTGGTAGATGAAGTGGAGCGAACATCAACTACGGTATGTACATGAGGAGCCAGCCACATGATTTCAGGTACCCATACGCGTATACTAAGAATACAGCATGCATCGTGGGTATCTGACGTTACCCTACCCAATGTCACAATGCTGGAGAAAAAAGAAACCCGTTACGTTTATTACTAGCTAGGAAATAGAAGCGAAGAGAATGACGATGGCGAGAACGAAGGGGTCACCGTTAATTGTTTCGTCCGCAATGGGCGGCTGGTTTAACGCGCGGAACACGTGGATCAAGGGATCTACTGCAAGGGAGAGGACACGTGAGACTCGACGTTACTTGCAACCATCTTACTAGACGGCGGGGAGTTGCATCTCAAGCCGCGTACATATGCAGATGTTGCCGGCGGCAAGCTTTTGACATCGGGCATTTTTAAGTGAGGGGCCGGTGGAAGATTCAGGATCTACATATTCCCGTTTTCTTACGAATATCAAGGCTGCTGCCACACAATATGTACCTACCTAGGTAGGTACTTAGGTAGACATGAAAACTTGTAAACACACGATCACACCCATCCACCCTCAACTCGAGGAGCTACTGTAAATACCTTAGGTACCTTACATGCCTAACTTGAGTTAAATGACTGCCCAAATACATAGCATGCCCCTCCTGCCGATCTATTTCCACGGACAATGAGTAGAATATTCAAGCAGTGATAATACATACCTACATGTCTGAACCTTGGGACGTATGTCTAGGTAGCTACATACATACGTATGAAATGGTTGAAATTCCCCACCTAATCTCTCAAGCTGCACGAGGGAGATCATCTGCTAGTTAGGAGCTATTACATACGCGTAGCAATAGATGAACACACGCGGTCACGATGTCTACCTCTTTCGTCTTAACAGAAAAGTGTCGTCCGCCAATTTGAAATATGGCAATGCCAATCACCAAGAGTTTTAAGTGATTGTCTGTAGTTTAACATGAAGGAGAGTACTGTATTTACTTTTACCAACAGTTCAACGTACGGTGTGGAGGTCAGAAAAATAACCCCAAGCTCACGAGGAACCCCCATGCCGGCAATCAAGGGATAACCCTTGTTGATATGCACCGCTAGGGAGCATGGGTGCCCTGTCCTTGTAGTTACATACTCCGCAGTATTATGTACCTATGTATGGTGTTACCCAAAGTTCCTCGGTTACAGTAGCGGCGGAGGAGAATGGGATTCGATCGTTACCTGCAGTAGTAACGACTCCGGCTACTGGACAAATAAGGCGATAAAGCCATTACTATGGCAGCAACATTACTTGAGGCCTCATTTAAATGCATCCCCAAAGCGAGGATGAACCTCTCTACCTCTTTACATAGTGTACCTTAGTTAGTCGCACCGAGAAAAAGGCAAACGGCCAAGTGGTTCGACTGGCGATCCGTGTTGAGATAGACCGGACCCTCCCAGCGGACCGCGCGCGCACGTATGGGGTTTCGCTGATAAGATTCCTTTTGCAATTAGCTGATGAAATATTCAAGAACTTGTTACACGACACTGTCGTGCAACACGAGAATCTGCGAGTATCCAGTATCCCCGTATTCTAGTATCTCTTGCCTTGCTATGTATTAATCTAGGGGCTATCGCTTATAACATGGAACGATGTCAATGCCAAGCTATAATAGTTGTTAAGTACGATAAGGAGCAAAAAGAAAAAACAGTTCTCTCTCGTAGTAAGGAATTACGGAACGAGTTACATATGACTTGAATTATCAAAATAGTATTGCTAAAGAATCTCTACGAGACCGTTTGGCGTCGTACTTGGTTTTGAGATGTCTGCGGGTTTGCGACGTAGACTCTAAACTAAACGCCTCGTTCCAAGGGACCGGAACCGAGATTCCAAGAACAAAGCGGTACGCCGACGCAAGCTAGAGCTATTAGGGAACTTGAGAAACGGGTTTTCAGCAGCTGAAAACTATTAAGCAAGTTTTTAACACATTCTAGCGCACTCGTATTTCTTGTTGACGAGATTAGTACTTAGCTGTAGTTGTTCTTAGTACAGCGCTAGAAGCACATAGGTAAATAACTAAAGCAGTAGATTAGCGAACAGACGAGAGGAGATCGTCAGAATCCTAACTACCAAATTAGGGGTAGAGGTCTGCGGCTGAAGCCCCTCGGTGTGATGGTTGGACAGGAATGACTCCGAGGGCTCGTTCCTGCATTCAAATATGGGTCATACACATGGGCCTTAATTAAAAAAAATCAAGCTGCTTATAAATCACCACATTGCACTAAAAGTCTCCTGAATGACGGCGAAGTTGTAAATTTTGAGCATTACTGCACCAAGATAGCTTTACGGTATTATAGAGACGCTAATGTTAGGATAGACATGCGGTACGTTAACCCATTCCTTCTTAATATCCGTCTAGTTTTGACCTTTTGGCGATGGCAGAAAGACTCTGCCTACCTACCAGGTACTTAAGGTACCTACGTCTTCTAGAATGGTGACAGTGGGGTCGATGAAAACAAAGGCAACGGGAACCCTACCGTGCTTTTAATATCAAGCTGAAAACGCGGGGCGAACGGGCACATAATCGGCGAGTCTGCGGTGTAACAGAGGATCGTGATAGCGGCTCATGAGTTTGTGCTACATTGATATATTCGCCATACCTAGTAGGTATGTCAATAGCTTCTAACTTCCGAGCCTTATAAAACCCAACCGGGGTTAAGAAAGTCAAGCTATCTAGAATTAATAATTCGTAGAACTGTGTGGTTGGAGTTAAAGAGAAGCATGGTGACTAGTCCGATTCTCTAACATCACGAGTCACACCGAGAGCCGGCCACTTGGGGTCCCGAGATCTCAATCGGTGCTGAAACGTCCAAGTTCATTCTCGGAGAGCCCAACTACATAAGACTGGATTAATGCGTTCTGCCAAGCGGTCGTAACCGAGCATCATCTTGCGAGAAGTCAAAATAGACATATCCTAGTACTTGAACATGGACATGATCAAACTTGGTCAACGCATGGCATAAACTGTCTTCTCTCGAAACCCTGGTTTTAACATCACTTGAAGCAGCTGCGTGCCTAATAGATAGAATTTCATGACTAAAGGCAATAGTTTCCGTTGAGGCGACAGTTCCTATTTTTTAGCCTACGGCAACATCACATCAAAAGCTCCAACAGATTCTTGTACATCACTTCGACACCACTTCAATGCCGGCATGGCTGCGCCGATAAATGTGTATACTACAAAATGACATATGCTGAACTATCTATAGTCCTTGACTTAGTATTCCTTGAATATCCTCTAGGATGAACCTTGTGGCCCTAATGATAGATACCTATAGGAATACCAATAACGCTCATGACGCCTTGTCGTCTTCTAGGTCGATAATACCTGGGTACCCCACGCTAGAACTTGTATTGTGCGCAAATCAAGCGGAGCTACCTGGGTATCCGTATTCATCATTGCCAGGGATTATTAAAGGCCATCAAAAATCATGTTATCTAGGTATCTAATATGTACACGGTATATTGGTAATAAATGTGAATTATACATTAACGATGTTACAATTTCTGTATGTCTTACTTGGAATTTAGTGCTAATGGACGTGTTTGGATTGGACTATTGTTTTGTGCCGGATTTCCGTGTAACCTGGTTACAATTTAATGCGGTGGGTAATCAATTAAACGTCACTATACTTGATTCTGAAGGCTAGTCTTAGGACGAAGATATTATATGGAGAAGAATATCGAGAGGTTGGAAGGACCAGGCCTAGACTACCTAGTTTGGTAAACAATGTCACCGTCCACTGAAAACTACCGATCCTGGTACGCCTCATGTCCTGGCATCACATCAAATCTCCCATTGGTTGATTGAATTGTATCTCAACTCTATACTACGTATACTGCAGGAGCACGGTCTCCGGAACTTCGTACCTACAGGTCACCTTACCTAAGGTCGTACTGCTCGTGGTGGCTACGGGGAGGGAGGGTCCTCCCAAAACTTGATCGTTATCGATCCCGCAGGGCCACCCGGGTCTAAATCCAGTAGCTAATCTCTTTAACGCTGTCGAGGTGTGTAGAACGCCACGGATACGGAAATCTAGATGTCTAGACTCTGGATAAGAGTCAGTGCTCTGCATATTCTCCCCACCCGGTCACCTTTAAACGGCACGACTTCGGTCTTGGTAGTTGACCAAAGTAGAAAAGACGTGGGATGGTCAATAACGTGGATCAGTCGAAATGACGTCGCCGGGGGTCTTGCGAATTTTCAAGGTGCGCGAACGGAGTTATGTAAGACCGCTAGAGTTGTAAACCGGTATGCATTGCGAAGTAAGAGGTATATAGATTCCACTGCAGTCTTGGCTACAGAGCCGTGGAGACCGGGGAAAACAGGACAAATCCAATTCAGGAGACAGCCAGTTAGGAATGCTTGCAGTCTAGACTTAATGAATGCAACCAGAGATGAAGACGACGTCGTATTATCTGCAAGTGACTGCAGATAACCAAACACCTGTGGAGAAAGGCAATGATCTTGATACGCCTGACGATTTCTTCACTGCAGTATTGGAGGGTAGATCAGATAATGCCCCTCCAATGGCCCGGCAATGTCCTCTCCTTGATCTTAGCGGTGTGGAAAAAAGCATGTGTTTCTCCACATGGGATGGATAATGCCGTAACCAGGATATTTATTGGTTACGAAGTGCAAGTAGGGCTGTTTAAACATTATTAGAAGAATGCGGGGGAGGGCTTGTTACTGTAAAGTTGTCAGCGTGTACGGTAGGTAACTCGCAATTCGGTTAGGATAGTAGGTATCCGGATATCATACGAAGTTCAAATACGATGATGATTGTGGGGGAGTTTTAATAACCACCTCTTCTCTTCTCTTCACCAGGGCTAATTCGAAAATATGTTAGTTGGGCACCATTCTGACTAAGGCACTCTACTTGTTGAGTGCTGGGATTTCTCAAAACCATTCCGTTTCAGTTGTACACCAACTCGGGGGAGCATGGAGGTGCATGTAACCGGTCTGTCATGCGCCGGTATGCATTCCCAACTGTACCGTAGTGCAAGTACAACGGTCTCAAATAGTGGACTTATCGTAAGTTTTGCCTTGATCCTCCGACGTCGCCACCTTTTAAAGCTGCATGTCCCTTGTTGGCGATATTAGGAACTTTCTATCGGAAACGGGTAGAATTGCGAAAGGGATTGCCCTAGGTGGGTAAGAGCACCACACTTGGGCTTACTGATAGCTGGTAGCACTGATAATTGTGACTTATATTACCGAGCCATTGTATAGTCGTCTATTTCTGTTCCAACTACCGGATCATCTTATCACAGTGGCTTTATTATACGTGACAACTGCACATTGGGTCGCTATTCAAATTCGGGACCTTCAATGTCCAACTGCATTGTTATCAACGGTGGCCTGGGGTTAACGTGGTTTGACGTAAATCGGTCCATAGGGATTTCCTCTTTGGGTAATTCCAGGGACCAGAACCCCCTGCATCAACCTCTAATAATGTATGTACTGCCTACCGTGTAAAGTGGTACGACACGATCAGCCCCCTTTTCCTTTTGGCTGCTTTACAACTTCAAACCTGCTTAGCAACCGAACAACATCTTCATGGCGTGCTGCTGTTCTCAAGCGAGAGGTGCCAAGAACTTGTCTTTCATTAGAAGGCAAACCTGGTCGTCTCGAACTACACTAAGTAGCCTGAGCTAAGCTGCCCACTAGATAGGTTCCTAAGATATGTCATCAGCTTGCTCATCTGGAGTCTAAATTCGTCTTGGGGGTTTCTTAGATACAGATTGGTAGCTTCTATGTCTCATGTAGGCACTTTATACTAATCATGAAGCAGCCATTGGTGGCTGGTACCAGATGGCGAAGTCTAAACATGACAGCGAGTCTACGCGCACAGACGCTGATCTACATCCACAGCATCTTCATGATGAATTGCTGCTCAAGGTGATATGTCATACCATTGTCTATTATACAAGCCAAATGTGTTACTGCCTAGTACACGACCTGGACAAACTCTTCAGATTGCCGCCGTCTTCTGAGGGGTCCGAGATGACCCATGGAGCATCTAGCGCTACTCGAAAGAACGGGAACGAACGGGAACGAATAGTTTGACAACATGAACCATGATCTGTTTGTATGCTATATATCTCATCTTGGCCATTTCTAATAAAGCCTATCCTTATTCGAATCTCGGGATGGCTACTGCAAGGGCAACAGTAAGGGCAGAAGCCACGCAAGGCCCGATAGACACTAACGGTAATTGACCTTGGATTTGACTTGACATTCATCAAGGGTTGCTTTTCTAAACCACCTGGTTGGAAACTCACGTATTCTTTCTCACATCAGCATGACATACACATCACATGAACGTCGGGCGCCCGGGTGATTCTTCGGACCGCAAGATGGGTTTCTTGGCCACAATCAAACTGCGGGGCAGGTAGAGGATGTTGGTTTGGGTGTCGTCGGTTGGACTTCAACTCGGTAATTGCAATGACCGTTGTAGATTCCGTCGCCGATCTACCCAGTACCCAGATGCCGTCCCCTCGACAGTCCTCGAATAATATCTCTGTAATGCGAAGTCAACCCTCTCCCTGCCCATATAGACACTTATTGATGTTTGCCGTTGGCAGTCCTGTTGGGGATTACATTGGTGTGTCATTTGGCCTTATCGAGTGTGTTTGCTATCGTGGCTGCGTGGCTGGAATAGCTTCAGTGTAAGGTGGTCTGCGGCACATTGAATGTTAATGTTCAATCAAGCCACTGAGCACTACTGCAGGCTTTTGCCCTATTTCGTGTTGTTTCGGGAGTCTAGTCCTTCGTTAGCCCGAGGCCGGTGAAAGCGTTTATACACTCATTTCCGTTCTACACCCACCGATCGCCATGGAAGTTTTCGGTAGGTAGGACACCAAGGAGCTAAGAAAACCCCAATCTAGGGTCCATTTTCAGCTCTGTCAATTCTTTTCATTTTTAAGAAGAAAAAAAAGAAGAATTAGACCTCGAACATTGTCAGCGCTCGTCAAATCTGAGGAATCACTTTAGGATTGACATAAGGGTACTTCTTGGAATACCCAAGTAGCCCAAGTAGATAGTGGCTCGTAATCGGAAAGACGAGACCTTGAAGGCCTTCGCTGAGAGAGATGCCCCAGCAAAGGAACATAAATCCTAGCCTAGGTACCTTTTTTCTTTTGTTGGCTAATCGGAAGACTTGAATTCATCGCACTAGCAGCCTTGCTTCTCACCCGGTCTCGAGTTGTCGCGCTTGGCTCAGGTGGAATTTGCCGTCGGCAGCACAAAACCCATGCTAAAGTGAGTTGAGAAGGGCTGAAAAGGCGTTTTTCGCACAGCATGTTCTTTTTGGGAATGTGGGTGAACAAGGTGACCCTTGCCAGCCAACCTTGACTTCCACGAGGCGTCGCCGCACGATTGCGAGTTCTAGACAGGAGCTATAGCGGTTTCAAGTAATGATTGCTTGCATTTCAAATATCTGACATTTCCTACGGAAGTGGATACATGCTGGAAAGAAGAGCTAATAATGTACCTACCTACCTACCATATGTCGTAGTCAGTTGCGGGCCATGCAATTGTAAGAATTCCGGAGTTTAGCGTCGACCCACGGAGGTCCTATCGGAGTACATGTTACAGTACATAGTCACTCATCACCATCCATGTTAATAGTGCAATACGTAGTGTAATAATATGTAGGGTTATCGGCGACCTGATGAGTGGTAATAATGGGAATTCGCTGTAAAATTTTATATGTATCAGGTGGTGCAATAGCTGCAAAATATCAACTACGTGCCAATACGGTCAAATATGAGACGACAATCGCCTCGCCTACACCTCGGCGTGTGTGATCATCTACGCAGAACAATCAAAATAGAAAACTGTCGCGTTTAAGCTCGTCGCATCTGCAAGCTTGCACCATAGAGACAAGTGTGACTGATGCTTAAGACGTCTTCTAAGCTTTGCTGTAATGCAGGCGTGTCCGACAGAACCCTTATTGTGTGTGCTCGTGAGTCGTTTGCATGCGTCGCTACGTGTCCACGGTTTATTAACATTCATCGAGGAGTGCAACTGATATGTTTCGAAACAAAAGGGTCCATTAGGCAACCCATTGGTCAATTGAACCTTGAGCTCGTGTAAGACCCTGAGTGCTCAATTTCAGTCCGCCCACTCCGCCAATTACTACTGAGGCATGACCGCCCCATTCGATCGAATCTGGAAAAGTTGTTATAGCTACCAAATGTTATAAGACAGGGAATCAACATTCGTATAGTACATATTACGTAGCATTGCTAACCGTGAAGGAGGCTTAAAGTGGCCTCGATACGTCGTCATATCGGTCGCCTCGGATAAGAAGGAAGGATTAAGTCAATCTAGAGAGGAAAGGAGGCTGGTAGTTAAAATTGCGCTGCGGCGAGGATTGGTAGTATCTGTTGCGCAGTGTCATCGGTCTTTGGGGTAGTTCAGATGATCATCGCTCGCATTATATGTTCATTCCTTAGGCCCTCTGAGCGGTATCTCCGAGACAGCTCCAGTAGGTAGGTTACCATTTCAAAGGCCACGGTAAAGCTATCATTGTCCCCAAACAGCAATGTCGACTGGCTTCAATAATATGTGTTCCTTTTAAGCTCCAGAATATCAATAGGATTGGTTGTAGCTCGGACGCGATAATTCACCTTCTTTAAGGGGAGGTTATTTCAATTATCGTGATTAGCGACACCCGGGGGCCTGTTTCTGGGTCCCAGGCGTTTCGTCTCAACCACGAGAAGGTAGCGTTCATTATGGGGTTGAAGATTCATCGCCGAGATCACTGAGATACTGTCGCCATCACCGATAGATTATTCCATGACCCAGATCAGGAATTTCGTAATTAGGTGTCTCTGGAGCTTGTCAATTCGCTAGGGTCAGGCTTCGTTTCTGTTCGCTTGCGTGCAGTGCCCAGCGGGTTCAAATGTGGAGATGGTGAAGCCTTAAAGGAAGACGGTAACTATGGAGACAGCGGTGGCTTGTAACTTGCACGGGGGAAGATTCCGAGATGGGATTCTATTCCCATCAACAATTCGTAATGACATACGGTACTCGCGCAAAATTCTTAGAAAACACGCCATGTATGCATGCTTCCACGAGGGATATATTTCCCAATGACCACGAAGGCGACCTGAACGGCGCGAGTTGTTGATGGATGTGGTGAGCTTCTACAAACTGTATGCGTCTTGCCAAATTCTACAGAGGGGCATTAGTGAGACCTACAGGTACCTAATCTTTACAGAATATGCGGGCGAATTGGATGCGACGGACTGTC
This sequence comes from Hypoxylon sp. PDH2405, assembly GCA_023628415.1. Classification (NCBI taxonomy): domain Eukaryota; kingdom Fungi; phylum Ascomycota; class Sordariomycetes; order Xylariales; family Hypoxylaceae; genus Hypoxylon; species Hypoxylon sp. PDH2405. Next base: position 241,312 of record JAMAKT010000046.1, read on the forward strand.
AGATTAGCCCTCACGTTCGAATAAGTCTACCGTACATAGTACTCCCAATAAACTCGCCTACGGCAGTCCTGAAGCAGGTTGACGAGATCTTTTAGTGATTCAGGCTTCTGAAACAATGGTGCTGATTGTCACTCGTCGGAATCATCAAGCGAGTGACGGTTTGGGGGTGAGTTGTGAGGTTCCCCTGAAACAGTCTGAATCGAAGTCACTTTGCGTAATACCACGACTTCGGAACAGAGTCCCGGTCTCTTCTGGAGCCACATCCAATGCGACGGTACATCGACCACATATCTCTGCATGTATCAGTCTGTCTTCGTACGCAGACTAATACATAGCGAGGACTGACAGGTTGGTATTGTCGGTATTGTCGGTATTGTCAGTATTGTCGGTATCGTTGGTATTTGTTGGTATTTGTTTATCAATTAAGGCTAGACTTGAGCTATCTATCACCATCACTGTTACCATCGGCCTCATTCTCAAACGAAATCCTCGTGTTAACGACGAGTAATAATGACCTACGTGGCACATAAGTGATAGATTGTAAAATAAAATACCTAGGGTTAAGCATACAGAGCTATGCAACGCTACTGTCATAACGGTATTTTTCTGATAGAACATATATGTTCCTAGGTACATACATGTAGGTATGCATCCATCTTATGGGAAATGACAGGAAATTATGGGAAAGAGGCTGAAAACTCTGTTTGGTTTTAGAATTTTATCTGAAGCCCACCAGAATGGTAACCGGCCTAATGGGAGTTTCGCCGTTGTCGTCATCATCATCTTTTAGTATTGTTCCGGGGATAGTGAAGCTTTCGGGTTAGACACGGCGCGAGCCGATCAAAAGTTAAGAAGGCTTTAAAGGGGGGGGGGGCTTTTCTTGCTTACTATGGTATTAGGGGTAGAAATAAATACCCTAACAGGTATTCGATGAATCGGGTATAGACGAAGCATGGGTAGAACAGGGGTGAAAAAAGATACTTACCAGCGTAGAATGCGTCACAATAGTACTTTTCAAGCCTTAGATGGCCTGTGTCAGGCCTGTAGAAAACATGACAGGGTATTTATTTCAAAGCCTGACACCATAGTACTTCTGGCTGGCACGCTAACAGCGCCAAGCATAATCCTTGATATTGCAAGAATATGTACCTACATTATATGATAATGGAAGTCGGTCGGCGATATGCACTGCAATGACAATGTACGAAGTTGACGGTTGCAGTAGCCAAGTAAGACACTTTCGAACATCTTGAAGCTGGTGCTGTCCCAATATCTTGGTCTTGGCCTGTTCTCTCTAGGTATCGTACTTACCAATCAGTTCAGTCAATCAGTCAATCAGTTAATCAGTTGGGGTAACTTTCGCATTGGAGAAAGCAGCACTCTAATATTCTCTCAACTCTCAACTTGCAATCTTAAATGAATTCATCATTCGTCTTCCACTTTTCACTGGGATTCCATTTTTTTGAACTCTCCCCAATTCTCACGCGATTCGATGACTTGTGAGATTGGACAAGATGAATGAATGAGTTGGAGACTCTATCTCCCACCACCACTACCACCACTACCACCACTACAACCTTCTTGCTATCCCACACCACGCCGTCCCTTGTTCGTCGTGGTTCCCGTCTAGGATAGAAATTACCCCTCCTTTTCTTTCCCCTCCTCCCCTCTGCATGGCGGATGTCATTAACTAAAGCTTGCATCTATTCGTACATACTTCGTCTACGCATCAAGTATGATACGTTTCCGAGTGCACACACCAGAAAGGATAGGCGCAACCGGTCGACTTTCCCAGGCGCATCTGAATGCAACCTGCTGGTATCTTTCTGTGCACTGCACGCCATCTGCAACCTCATGCACAAGAATATCACGATCGAGAGTAACATGACGACGTGTTAAAGTTGTTGCTGCGCTAATCATCAAACTAATCATCAAGCGAGAAGGTAAAAGGACATACGCCGAGTTAAATAGCGTCACGCGAATATAGATGGCTACCTAAATTTCTTACGAGTCGACACGCGCAAGAAACATTCAGCGAAATTAGGGCCATACGGAATCCTTAAAAGGCTTCATATGTATCAATAATACTCAAATAGATGCCGATGACCTAATAGGTGAGTTGATTAGCTCGTAGAATAATAAGTAACGCCCTTTGTAGTCGTATTAAGCGTAAGTTCGGAGGTACGTATGCGGTTGACTACTATGTACCACAGATACGGTAGATGGCAATGAATGGGAAACTTAATTTACAGTGGCGGCTTATAGTGTATTACCATGGACTACCTACGTACTCTAACCTGCACTGCGTAAAGGAAAAAAAAATAGCATGAAGGGAGCTACTACTACGGTACATCTGTAGGGGCAGGTGAAATTTGGTGAAATCAACTTTTTGTTGGCCTATTTTAGCTGGTGCTGACAGTCCAGCCCTAACTAGGTAATATTCGTAATCCATTATACTTCACAACATTGAACTTAATACAGGGCTTCTCTGGCAGCCTGGTTCACACCTACGGTAGAGGTAATGTACGCGTTGCGGAGCCCTCTAAACTACGGCAGGGGTTTTGGAGGGGTGGTTCATTATTATGTACCCTCCAGGGCTTATCCATGTTATTGTCAGCGTGCATTTTACATCCCAGAACCTGGGCCATGCCCCTTCTCTCTTCCATGATCCCTGACCCTGATCCCTGAGGAAAATACCCCCAGGTTCTTACTCTTTTCGACATATCCCACCCCTAGGTCAACTGCTGCTATTATAGGTAGCTACAATTTGCGTGCGCACACAGGAGTACGGTACCCGGGGGGTTGTTGATGACAAACGTATCGAGCAAGGTAGTTTTCATAGGGATTAGTGCAGGGGCAACTCGATGCTTGAGGGTACCTGTCACTGTCAACCTAAGAGTCGACACAGTCGAGAGAGTGGAAAGAACATTGAAGCTTACTCTGGCCGTCGTCATCTGTGTTATTCCGTCCCTCTGTCGACTATCGCCATCACTACGGCACAAACCGCCCCAACCACCATTATCACCACAACCATTACCGCCACTGTTACCTCTCCCACCATCTATCACGGATTCTCCAATTGACTGGCGCTGTCACCTGACGTTCCCATCGAATTTCAGTCTGATTAACGCCATTGTCTGTTTTAAACTTCTTTATTTAGTCTTCAACGTTGCAACTGACGGCTTATTCGGTACAGCAACCGAGACGCTCACATAACATATAGCTTAAACGTTGCTCAGTATAGCAGGCTTAATTTCTGGTTGCCCAATATCAACGGCTCGCCTGACTGGTTTAGAATTCCCATGTTAGCGAATCCCGCACATTAGGTACACTCGTACGTGCGGAATACCCACGGACTCTGATCAACACGGACCTATTCTAACAGCGCAGTTCAAAGTAAGGAACGAAACCGCTGGGAAGCGCCACCGCAACAATCCTCACATTTTACTTCGTGCCATTATATATTTTTATATCGACACTAGCCCTTTTCGGCCCTTTGAGGTATCCAGGCCTCTCATTTTTTGAAGGGATCGCCGGTCTGGTCTTCCCCTTGCGATCTCGTCAATTTCTGTAGCATATACCCGTTGCTACAAACTGAATTTGGATGTGCTCGAGCCTTCTCCTTTCCCTTTTGCGATCATCACCTTGGACTCCATACCCAGGAAAGGAAGACATCCCATCTTCGTACGGCTTCCCGGCTGCGGGAGTAATAGTCAACCTCGATAATATCAGTCTTAATACACACCTCTCTTAGGTGACGGGACTCGCTAATCCAACTACGATAGTCCTCACTTGGCCACCTATTTCTATTACCACTTGGCTTTCACATATAACCTCCGGGCCTGTCGCCACTTTGGAGGTTTTGGCCTGAGTCTCCGTATTGTGTTGAGCCCCCCCAGCCCCCCCTCTCTTTTAAGTCTGCGTTGGCCGGTTTATCTATATGCTGTGGCTTGGGTTGCCGGATCAGGTCTTTTGTCCATTAACCAGACACTCGAATTTATCAACGTATTGGACCCGTATTCTGCTAGAACCGTGACAACCTCGACCCCTCGAGAGGAACCGGATTTTGATTTGGAGTAGCAGGCCAGTTTCTGCCGACTCATACAACCAACTAGGTGGGCTTCGTGCCTGGGAGAAGTTCTGTGCGCTGGCAGCAGAGCATCTGAAGGGAGGGACGAGGTGAGACGACTTTTTGACGGCCGCCGTACTTTGCCTCAACAATACATCGAATTTGGTCTCGACACTGGTCTTAACCTCCGAATTTGGCTTGAGCTGCCCCGGTGCTCGGAATTCGAAACCCAAGTCAAGCCGACATAGGCGAAACGGCGTACAGCTCAACACAGCCAGCAAACTTATTCGCTTCTCTCATCTTGCTAACGTTGTTGATTCCACTGTAAGAACATAGATCTACTTGGCCACACAGACTGGTAGATGATATAGCTCGTTCGCACGGAGGCTTTTTGTTTCCTGGTAAGTTAGCGATCTCCATTCCCTAAACGACGGTCTCATCTTCTCGTACCTGTACTCTTCTCGTCGTCTATCAGGCCGATCTGCGTCTGACACCTGGCTGATAGTACCAGGCTTCCCTCGTTAGCCTTCATTCATTAACTCTCAGCTCTGTCATTTGGATTAGCTTGATTTTGCCCTATCGCGGGAGCCCTCCCCGTCCCGCTTATCCCCTTTTCTTCAACACAACCTTAACCCAGGGGCGATATCAAGTTGTTGGTGCCCTCTTTTCCTGCGCTGGCCGCTCGTTATTGTGTCTTGAGTCTCGTATCCCTAATTCAGCATTCGCATTGGATTACTCATATCGGCCTGAGCCGATAATTTGGGACCAAGTCGTCTCCACGCATAGATTTCAATCTCGGCGTCGCATTGAACAGATTCCGCATACATACCGTTCCGAGCAAGGGTACCATCCACACTTGGGCTGCCCATTGAACGACCCACGCTACCCTTGTCTCTTTGCCTTAAGGGACAGCGGTGCCTGGTCCACTCTACTCAACGCCCTTGTGTTTCTTGGCTCGCACTGTAGGACATATAAGTACTCTCATTCGCACAACTTACACAATCAGCTGCCGGTACTTAGATCTTGGGGTCACCAAAGAGATGGAGTTGATGGAACTTGTCGACAATGAGCCGACGGCTCGACCCTTTCAGTGCGACTGGCAATCGTGCAACAAGGTATGTGCCGCCGTCGCTTGCCCAGACCCCGACCTTTAGACCACGCATTGTCATCGTCGCTTAGTCGCCGTCCGAGTCACTCACGGAATTATAGAGCTTCAACCGCAAGTCTGACCTCCAAAGACATTATCGGATACATACGAATGAAAGACCATACTCCTGTGTGACGCCCGGGTGTGGCAAAAGCTTCATACAACGGAGCGCTCTCACAGTCCACATCCGCACTCATACCGGCGAGAAACCTCACCAATGTCAACATATTGGTTGCGGCAAACGCTTCTCAGATGTAGGCCTCTCATCAGGTTCAAGGAAACTTATCGGACTTGCTAACTTGATTAGTCTTCGAGTTTAGCTCGACATCGACGCATCCATACGGGCAAGCGCCCTTATAAGTGCGCCCATGATGGGTGTCTTAAGAGGTAGCATGTGGAAGCAAGTATTCTTAGACGCAGTCACTAACATTTGTTGTAGTTTCTGCCGGAAGACGACAATGGTAAAACACCAGCGGCGTTCCCACCAAAGGGGTATCCATTTGTCAGAGTTAGACGACTTCTCTTCCGAGTCAGACGGTGGCGAGTCTCCGTCGACCCCTAGGCCAGCCGGGCTGTCATGGTCGAATAGTCACCTCACTGCTGGTCATCCGGGTTTGCAGGGCCACACCATCCAGCGAGCAGCATCTTTTGCCGACTTCGGCCAACACATGAACGAGTACAATGTCCAACAGCAGTATAACCACCGTCACAGCGTTTCCGCCGGGAGCGCTCATGAATATCAGGGCGAAGTGATCCAACAACCGCAGCAACAACATCCTGGAGTTCAGATGCTCCATCGAACAGCCAGTATGCCTCAACATCCTTATTATGTGACGGAGCAGAACAATCCTGGAGTTGCGACAATGAACACGAACCCGATACAGTCGTACCAGATGCCGAGACAGCAGCCCGAGCGGCTCCCGTTGGAAATCCCATATACTGGCGCCAGCATGGCAGGATCGATTCAGAGCAGTCCTAGCACGTACTCGGCCGCGGCACCGGGTCGAAGTCCATCCGCACAAGACGGCTTCTACACACATCAGCCTCCACAGACGGCGGCATATGCGCTGAACACGACGTCGCCTGTCGTGGAGCAACCCATGGTGCAGTATGCTCAGCAGGTCCACCAGCCAATTCATTCTCAGTCGGTGCAACCCCAGGTTCCTAGTGCGCCGCAAGTCCATCACACGCAAGAACAGTACCAACCAGCACCAGCCCAAACCGAAGACAATTGGTATAGCACGGTACCTTATCAAGCACCTGTTGAGGTCGGCACGATTGGTCAGCTGCCATCTTTTGGATCCGGTGTCTTTGACCCGTGGGCCATCAAGCCAGATTTTGACGACCCGACGATGCAGATGCCGAGCGCAAGAATCGATAGCATGTAATCGATCAGACTCGGCATATATGACCATACTAAGGTTCTTTCCCTTGTCGTATAGTTCCTTAATACCTACCTACCTAGGTACTTACACAGCACACGCTCTCTTTCTAATCCATCATCATCAAGCTTCCTTAATATTCCGTTATGAGCCTCCGACTTGCTCTTGTACTATAACCATCTCGTTTGTCTTTCCATGTCGAATAGGATATACCACGGAAGGGGGGCTCCACAGGACCAGCTTTATGTATCGATGGAGATTGGGGTGGCTACAAATCGTGTGGCCTTTTTGTGATACCACCAAAGCAATGCTGCTCTTTCATTTGCTATTCTCCGGGTTAATGGGATTTCAACTTTCACCCTGTACACGCAGCGGCCTCACGAGCGGCCCACGTCCTACTCGTTGCGTCCTAAGTGAGGCGGAAGTTGACTCGTCCGACTAGTCCAAGCATCCGCAACAGAGATATAATCGAAGATGCTTTGAGAGTCAACTTCTCGACCTGCCGAGTCGCTCTGCGGTACAACTTTCACGCGCCACGGCCGAATTGAAGATGCCACGCCACGTCACGACACAACCGTTCCCTTTATCGTTACCTCCCTGTCACATGGGCTATTCATTTAATTGTTTCCTTCAGTCTCGTATGTATGACGAGCGGTCATGTCGCAATTTCTCAGTCTGTATTTAAATAATTCCATTAGCGGTAATCAAGGGGAGATGTCGCAAGCTCCGATGGATCGACTCCCGGGGAAAAGATCAAAGCGACGAAAACGCAACGACATCAAGATCCGGTGCATCCATACTCTGGTCATACCCATCATCCACTAGGGGCGGGCATGGCGCATAGCATCATAGGGGTAGCGATCCAAATCTAGATGGGCAACGGGGGAGATCAGAAGAAAAAAGAATAAGAATCCAATGGAGAGGAGAAGGGAATCCCCAGCGACTGCGCCGTATTACATTCAGCAAAATTTCCTAATTGTTGTTGGTTTGTCCATTCGGAACAAAAAAAATATCAACTCTGACGACGTCCCGATTTCCTTTTGACGACACGACAAACCATAATGCGGTTGGTTTTACGGTTATCTGACCGTCAACATTAGCTTGCTCGACGGAGCAACGTGCCCCAGACACCGACGGGAGGCGGAGGGAAAGGCAGTAAATGCAACGACGGGGATGGGGAAAGCATGTGTCGAGTACGCCGGAAAGCTAGTTGATGCGTATCCGCTATCAACTCTGTATTAATAGGACCGGGAATTCTTTCAGATAGGGACGTGAGAAGCTTTGCGGGACCGTTGCGCTGTTGTGGAAACATGTGGCGCATCTGTATTGTCGCCGTAAAGGTTGTCCATGCCTAACTGGAAGTGTCGGCAATGAAAATATGTGTACGATAGTTTATGTGTGCAGTTTTGCTTGGAATGCGTTCAATAATATGTTTAGAACGAGTCCACTGGTTTCTCTCCTGATGTGTTTGCGTGAAGGACTTTCTCGTCACTAATGTGGCTGTCGATATAAATTTGGACTAGGTCTTCGAGAATGTAGTCGTCAAGTAGGTAAAGCATCAGTGAAGAAATTGTGGGATCTTTTTAGGCTAGAAGGGATTACGGCAGGCTAATGAAAGAAAAAAAAAAGGAAAAAAGCAAGGCTCGGTGGAATGTCCCCCATCCACACTCATTCGTCCTAACTCGTTACCGAATCCTCTTTTTTATATATATTGATATTAAAATTAACTTGCATGAGAAGTCTAAATATGATATAAAAATATACACACGTGGTCACATCCGACGAGCTGAAATGCAATCCCACATCCTTCAGGACGACATCCGATCTCTAACGTTGTTTCATCCACCGACTTGACGAATGAGAAGCTTTAGTTTCTTGGCCGGATAGATGGCTGACCGAATGGAGAATTGGACTGGCGTAATTTCATGAACCACCTTCTACGGTATGCAGATGCTTAAAGTATCGCGCCATCCCGTACCCTTTTCAGCCTGCCGCTGAACTTTGTGGTGCAGGCGTAAACAGTGTTGCGCCTATACGCCCTTAGGTACATGTATTTAAGGTACCTACCTACCTACCTATTCATCATGTACACCATAGATTAATCCATCGAGTGCCGACGTGGTAGAAACCGTTACATCATTCCCAAGAGAATTTCCTATTCATTTAGGTATACCAATATGGGTACGATTTGGGTACCTTGCACGCCTTGTGCTGCTGGACTCATAGCGTACATCATGTGCCAGCAAAGGCTACCTTATTACTATCGAAGTAGCGTATTATGCGGTAGTAGGGTTAAGAACACATGCCTACCTACATGTAGTGAAAGTATGAACTCAGGTCCAGACCAAGTCATGCCAGCCAGCCACATGAGTACAGGGGGGCGGCTTGGTAGGTATGAAATGGATCGGTAGCCTATTGCTGCTGCGTAGTAAGACGGGGTTGATATGGAGCTCCCATGTAACTCATCCGGCTTGTTATGGATGATAATTATTCTTTTCAAGTCGTAGATCTTGTTGTAACTGACCTCGAAAACTACCTACCGGTACCCAACCTACCTAAGGCACCTACTCAATGCCGTTTTTGCAATCAATGAATGGTTATCTCTCATTCCACTTAAAAAGCAGTTCTTCCTGTTTTGATAGTCTTCAGCACACCTTCGTCCGCCAGCTTCTCCCACATATTCCATAGCATGAAGTCGCAGCCCCTCTTGGCGATAACACTCACTGTGACCGGCACCATCTCCTCGACAAACGTCACGTTGCTCATGTACGGCACCTGCCCTATCGGGATCGTCATGTCGACACACCCGTAGATGGGGCATAGACTCGCGCCGCTGATGCCCGCCGTCGGTGGCGTCACGGCTAGAAAGGCCGCCTTATTGGGGTTGTTATTTAGCGACTCCTCTCGGTAACTCGGCAGCCCGCCTGTACCGATATCCCAAAGCATTATACTCTCGCTGCATGATTCCGGCGTTGAGTATAGTATCTCCGATTCGAACCAATCTACTGCCGCTCGCTTGACCGCAAGAGACTGGTTATATAGATCATCCGTGAAGTAAGCCTCACTATAGTTGTCCCATTGCAACCGTCGCGCTGGGTCGATAGGCGGGAAGCGACCGTCGTACCGTTCGCTCCAGGCCGTCAATAGTGGCTTTCCCACCGCTTTGTACTGTGTTATCGTGTCAAGCACGCCAGTCGCATTGTTTAGTGCGCCATATTTGGGTATATCATCCGTCGTGTTGCCAACGACCGCAGTCAGGTTAAAGTTCTCTACCATCATGCCAAAAATCGCCGTCATGTTGCCGATGAATGTTTGGAGCACCTCTTCTGCAGCCGGATTCTTCAGTGGCAGGTAGTCGGTGAGGTAGAGGACGCGCTTCGGGAAGCCGTACGAGTCGGGCGCCTCGAGGGGGGTTAAGCCCGTGATCGAAGAGCTCTGACACAGCTCAGGAGCGTACCAGTTTTTAGCGAAGTGCACCCAGTCGTGCACATTTCGCGAGAAGACGCCTGCAGTATCTGTTGCGGCACCGAGGGGCATGACCCTTTCCAGAGTCATCATGCCCTGGCTCGGTCTATTGCCGTAAGTGCCGGAAACCGCCGCAGGCCGCCTCATCGATGAACCAGTGTCCGAGCCGATTGCGAAGTCGAGCCAGCCATATGCAGCTACGGAACAGCCGCCGCCTGACGAAGAAGCCGAGCAGGTGAGCCAGCCGTCGCCGCGTGGGTTAAACGGATAATGCTCGTCCTGCCAATCCCAGGGATCCGCACCTGAGGCGAACTGTGCTAATTTGTACTTGCCAACTAGCACGCCGCCAAGGTCAACGATCCGCTGGACGGACGGCGCGGTCTCGTTCGCAACCTCGACGATCTCTGCCCATGCCTGGCTGCCACCCGACGTGATAAGGCCCTTCATATCGAACAAGTCTTTAATCGCGACTCGGTACCCCGCAAACGGCCTCGGGTCGCTCCAGCTGCAGATGCGAGAGGGTACGGGGATCATCGGGTCCCAGAACCTAGGTTGGAATATCTCTACGGGGCTGAATGTCCCTTCGCCATCGTTAGAATCGTACGTGCCATAGAGGAAGTTGCGGTACGAGTCCCTGTAGAGGCGATATACTGTGCTAAACGCCACCGAGGTCTCTGAGATCGATGCAACGTACGGCCCAGCTGTGAGGTTGTCACCTAGAGCTGCAATGTCGGTCACTACGATACGTGAAGAGGCTAGAGGGACCATCAACTTCTGATCTTCATGCATTTGGCATACGGGTTATCAAAGGTGAAATGCTCCAAGACCTACGTTGACTTATAACGAAGCAGGTGTCTAGAAATACGTACTTGGGGGCGAGGCCGCTTAGGTACGCCAACGCGCTTGCGTCGAGGATCGGATTTCCACTCGTACTGTTATCCACAATGCACACGCTCTCCAAGAAATCCTCGGAGAAGACGTCATCGCCTTCTATGTAACTTGTAATGACACGCTGCAGATACTCACCCGTCACAACAGCGTCCTCGGCGAATATGACGGTGAATGGTAGCAGAGAACCTTGTTGATCAGCTATAGCTGTGTAGTTGCCGCTAAGGACAGTTCTGGGATGCCGAACGTTCGCTAGGTACGTCTGGTTACCAAGTCCAAACGCGACGCCGCCGTACTACGTCGTCTGCAGGTGTTTCCAGGGCGCTCGTTTCGCAGGTGCCGCCAGTGCTGAGCATGCACAAAGCAGAAGGGCTGTACTTTGAGACCAAGAGTCTAGGAAACCCATTTTCGACTCAAATCAGACGACCTGAGTTTGTCATTGAGGGCAGAGATTGACCTCCAGGTCGGGCTAACGCGATGGCAAGTCATGATTTATACCTTGTTCTATATCTGCATTGGAAAGGCGGGATTATTCTTATCTTCGCGCAGCTCCGTCATTCCCACTGCAGCTCATGGTAGGTACCTATCTTCGAAGCTGCAGAGTTCGATGCAGAGTTTGATGGCTTATCTTGAACGCCCCATTCGGATCACACCAACCCGAGCCATCGTCGTATCGTAGCCACCTGAGCTACCTGGATCTCACCGGTTTGAAGTTTCCAGTCTTGTTGTTAATAGGTTACAAGTCAACGTGGGCCTTTGGAGTCGAAGCAGCAAAAAAAAAAAAAAAAAAAAAAAAAAAAAAAAAAAAAAAAAAAAAAAAACACCTAAGCACCCCCACCACCCCCAAAACATTGGGCCACGTGCAGTAAAACCGCAAAAACCCCGCCGTTAAAA
>JAMAKT010000046.1:253166-312285 GCA_023628415.1 Hypoxylon sp. PDH2405
ATTTTTACTCAAAATTTTTTGGTTTTGTACTACAAAACAAAAAAAAAAAAAAAAAAAAAAAAAAAAAAAAAAAAAAAAAAAAAAAAAAAAAAAAAGAGCACCTTAGCAGCCCCAGCAGCCCCAGTACCTTGGGCCACGTGCATGTAATCCGCTAAACCCCCGCAGTTAGATCCCATATGGATATTTTAAGGCACAGCCCGCAACCTCTGGCGATGCCGTGGATCTTCCCCGCTTCTTAAAACTGCGTACATATCATACAAGTACCTACATAATGTATGTACATATATCTTAGGTATGTACCTACCTAAAGTCGATGAGACTGACTCTACAATGCTGCCTCAGCTGTAGACCCTAGCTAGATTCCCGTCATGAATCTCACCTCGTCATCACGCAGAACAACAGTAGAAGATAAAACCATGAGGGCATACGGTAGTAAACTGCTTGTTACTGTGGAGAATTATCTACTAATGGGCTCAGTAAAATTGGATGTTTCAAACATAGCCAGGTACGCTTACATATGTATTGCTTCAATCACGGCTTCTTAGCGTTCCATCGATCCGTAGTGGGGATTTAGGACATATCTGTGGCCTCATTGCTGCTCTTACCAACTCCTTTCACTATAGGTATAGACAAAATGTATATTGAAGGATTTTGTGTTAAATGTGGAATGACGTCCTCTTATGACAAAATACAAGCGAAGCACTCAAAGTTCCTGAGAGGAGATGCTATATTCTCGTTAAGATTGTCAGCAATGAACAAGACCTGTTACTTAATAAAGCTGAGAGAGGAAGAATCTGTCATCTTTAGCCTGAGTCATTGTCTGGCATTGTCTTTGGTAGTTGTCCGGCATAGGCAGCTAGGTACATAATTCACCCTGCATAACCTGCACTAGTAATAGGGGTACATAACATCCGTGGCGGACTTACCCATCCCTCAGGAACCCGGGAGTCAGGGGCTGGTAGATATTTAGCACACGAAATTCTGTTTGGAGGGGGCGGGTGGCAAAAGTCAGAATCCCATTTATCTGAACATGGGAATCTTGAAAATGCCATTCTGGATTCTTTTGCCCCTCCCCCATATTTACCTAAAATAACCGCCCCTTATTACCACGAATACTTTTGTACGATTTTTCAAATATTGAGATGGCTCTTTGTTTTTGAGCATAATGCCAATGGCTTCAGCGCCGTCGATAAACTCGTTACCGTACGAGGTACGCCAAACAATTTACTCTTATGTAGGGCGACAAACTAACCCTCCCTACCGACGTTGCGACTCAGTATCGACTATCGCACATTATGCCGCGGTGTCACGAACATGGCAAGAGGAATTCGTTGAGCCTCTGACCTTTAAGACGATCCGGATAACCCCCAAGTGCCTCAAGCCTTTCTGCCATATACTGGCTTCACCACGACGTAGAGCTCTGGTTCAGACGATCCGCTTCCATGTTTTCCTTGACAGATATGAACGACACCTAGACGGCGAGCAAGAAACGTCGACCGAACGACAGCGAAGCACCGAGATCTTGACAGAGGCCCTTGGAAATTTCTTTCGAGTTATGGCCCATTGGCAGAAAAGCGAAACCTCGCCTCTAGGCCTAGATCTACATCTCCTTGTCGAATCGCCTAGTGATTCATCACCGCTCGCCGGCAAGAATGGTGGACCTTTGGTAACAGAGCGAGCGCTAATGTCGTACTTGAAACTTAACTTCGAGACACTTTCACTCTCAGACATCGACGTTTTCAGCGGGTTTAAATGTACAGGGAGACATCTGCTGCCAACATCGACTTTAGCTATCGTATCCAAGCTTCGGGCATTGGAGTACCTTGATGTTGAGCTCAATCACGACTCGACGCGCCATCGAGACGTTCATCAGAGGAATTGTTAGTGATTACACTCATTTGCCCCCTCGTTTCCTTTGGTCTCTGGAATCTATCTATCATGACTCATTTAGAGGTAATTTTCTATTCGTATGCATTATTTGGATGCTGGCCTGACACTGCATGATAATTACTTAGGTTTTGCTCTGGGTCTTGAGGAACATGCCAAAGCTGTCAGAGTCCTCTGCCTTCGTCGTCCTAGCCCGATGCTAAAACCGGCGCCTGCACCCCCGAGGCAACCATGGTCGGACTTTTATGTCCATATGCGAGCCTTCAGCCAACAGTGCGAATCTTTCGAGTTCGACGACTGCATCGATGCAGTCCAGTTCTTCACACCCTTCCTCGTGGGACCCGTATTTGAAAAGTCGCCTAGGAGTCAGGAGGTGCCGTTATGGATGCGACTGAAGAGGCTGAACGTCCGTAATTCGTATATGATGAAGACACCATATTTACGTGTAGCCAACAGAGTCGAAGCCTTGGCATCCGTTCACAGAGTCCTCGTTGCAATCGGTAGGGCTACTTCTCGAATGCTGGAGCTGTCGTTCGCTCGCATTTGCCAGTATGTCCTCACCGATGGTCAGTTGGAGTGGTTCGTCCTTATATACGAACGTCATACCGCCCAAGTGACCCTACGCGTTAGGGGATTCAAGCCGAGTAAACCTCTGCTTGGTGCCTGGAAGCATTCTATCGCTGCTAAGGGCCTTGGAATCGAGGTTGTTCATGAGACGAATGACCCTAATATCCCAGAGTTATAATGAACCTCGACTCATCGACCGTGGCTCATTTGCCATATTCACAAAAGGGAAAGGATTCGGCTCTTTATATCTATATCGCATACCGGTTATGTCTTGATGAATGAGCAGTGCTGTGGTTTCATATTTAAGGAGAAAACATTTAACCCCCTATACCCAACGTCTCTTAAAGTATACCATATTTTAATTTCATGGCATAAATCTTCAAATGTTCCCATCCACCAGTCCTGTCGGGCCAGGAACATCTTCCTAACAAATCGTGAATACAGTCCCCCGTGGCATAATAATGTCTCCGATAGAGAACGTAAATGGTTCATAAGGTCTCTTTCTAAAGAGTTTCTCACCTTATAATACGTCGCTTGTCTCAACGATAATGGTTTGGGGTGGTGCCTCCGGACATAACTAGGTGCCTCTAAGTAATTAGGTAGTGGGTAGTGTCAACACACTTCGTGTATCAGCCTACCATTATGTATCTTCTCATGCCAAAGTAGTGCCATATCATTCCTATCTACCTATCGTTTCATTTCATATCTCTCTATTTTCTGCTTCTTATATTTCACCATCTGTTCATGTGCCTTTGGTGCTGACTCAGAAGAATTTGCTTGACAATTCGGGATTAGAATGGCCTTTTAGTAGAGGACGCTATGTATATGATATAGAAGAAGGCAAAAGGATAGCTCATAATGACCTTTAGTAGAAACCGCTATCAAGTGAATTACCATTTCAGACAGGTTGCAGCATGCCTCGTAAATTTTTGGTGTGCAATGTTGTTCCATAAGAGGCCGTTCCAGGTTGCTTTACCAACTATCCGACGTAGGTTCTCCGACCGAGTGAGCTCTTCATATAAAGAAGCCCAATCTAATTGACCGATCTACGCATTTGACATTAGGGATCCCATCTAACACAAATAACCTATCAGCTAGATAGTGATTTCATGTAGTATCTGATAATCAACATAAAAATCTCCTCGATCCTCTTTTTCTTCCATTTCTTCATGCTCATTGATAATACGGACGGAGATAGATTCACACTTGTCAACCTACGACGGAGTTTAGGAAATAGGATGCGAATGTCGCGTACTTGGTTTTGATATAATCCTGATGATGTGAGGCTTTATAACACCAGCGGACCGCCCGCTCATAAACGCCGAAACCAATTGATGAGGGTAGGTAGTCTGCTACTGCGCCATTAGCTTTTGCCGAGATACAACGCCGAAAAGGCACCCTTGTAGCCGGGTGCTAATCTATTAGCGTATCGGCTTTAAGGGCTGCTTGGGAGAATGATCCTATCCAGTAATATCAACGATTCGCCGTAACAAAGCGAGTCAAGGCCGAGAGGGAGATTCCGTTGGGTTATGTTGACTAATACTAAATATTATCGCCGAAGAGCAACTGTGGAGTCAACTAATGAGCTTGGTGACGTTACTATCTACATGCATGTACCTACCTAGCTGACCAGGTAGGTAATTGTCGAATTGTTGACCCCGCGATGTTGCCATATACCCACAATCCCCTCGGATGAATGTCTATCGAGCAGATCCTGGAGATAAATAGGTATATACCTGACGCAAGCTCATGTGCATTCCCGAATCAACCTTGGGGACTCAGTCGAACGAAATTTATATAAACTCACGACTAGTATTCGGTAGTCTTTGAACCTCCTTACTTATACACCCCGACCAACTCTCTTAGCACGGCTTATTATATAGGTATATAAAATACTTACCCAAAATGCCCAAGGTACTCCTTACCGGTGGATCGGGCTTTATTGCCGGTAAGATAACGCGACGTAAAGATCCCGAAAGCACCTCACCACTAACGCTACATCTACATAGCACATGTCCTAGACATTCTCCTCAAGAAGGGTTATGAGGTAGTTACGACAGTGAGGTCTGAGACGAAAGCCGTCCAGATCCGCAATAAGTACCCAGGCGCAAAGCTCACAGTATCTATCGTGCCGGATATCGCAGCGCCAAACGCATTCGACGACGTCATCGCAAACGCAGGCGGGTTCGACTACGTGCAGCACACGGCCTCGCCCTTCCACTTCAAATGGAAGGATGCGCGCACAGAGGTGTTGGACCCAGCAATAAACGGCACGAACTCGGTTCTCCAGGCCATCAAGAAGCACGCGCCCGGCGTCAAACGCGTCGTCGTGACCAGTTCCTTCGCTGCCATCATCTCCGAGGCCGACCTCAACAATCCCGCCAAGACATTCTCTGAAGCGGACTGGAACCCGAGCACGTACGAAGATGGACTCAAGGGGCCCCCAGCCACGACATACCGTGTCTCGAAGACGTATGCCGAAAGAACCGCTTGGGACTTTGTTGAGAAGGAGAAGCCCGGCTTCGATCTTGCTACCATTTGCCCGCCCAGTAAGTAATATCAAGAATCACCTCTTCCCCCCTTTCTCTTTGCCGCGTTCTGTCTTTACCTGGGTGATCTTTTGTCAGGGAGGCGCGTTGCTAAGTTATCGCCATAGTGGTCTTCGGCCCAGTAGCCCACCACATAGACTCCCTGAAAGATATCAACACGAGCAACTCGCGGCTTGTAGACCTAATCCAAGGGAAGTGGAAGAGTGAAATCCCTCCATCGGGCGTATATCTCTGGGTCGACGTCCGCGACGTAGCACAAGCGCACGTAACCGCCATGGAGTTGCCCGAGGCGGGCGGCAAGCGATTCTTCACGACGGCGGGGTACTATGACAACAAGAAGATCGCGGCTGCCGTGCGGGCTGCGTTCCCTGAACTGGCCGACAAGCTGCCGGATGAGAACACTCCTGCGGCTAAGGGTGCCGAGTTGCCGGCTGAGGGCACGTACAAGTACGACAATTCGCGCGCTACTAAAGTCTTGGGTATCAACTGGATCCCTATCGAGAAAAGTGTTGTTGATACGGTGAAGAGCCTGCTGAGCATTCCTCCCGAGTAAGCGAATAAGGTGATCGGATAGTGAATTGGTACCCAAAATAGTCAAAGAAGGGGAATACATCTAGTCCTCTGCCAACTTTATGCAAGCAAGTTGTGGCAGCTTTCTGTAACAAGTTCACCATACCTTGTAAAAACTGTCTACCCGAATATTCATGCACAGAATTTTTCTACGTGGACAGTACCTAGGGAGTTATGTGTATGTGGGATGTGAAGCCTACCGCTCACTCGTAAATGCCATAGCTGCAAAATGATTTATCAAGGACGCAAAGGATTTCATTAAGCCGATAATCGGCGTCCAGAATACCATTTTCTGGTTATCACATAAAGGAAAGGGGCATTAATGCGTTTTGCTGTTTCAAAATTCCTCTTGTTCATGTTCCTCATCTATCCCTACCATGTCTATCGTCGATTTGCGACGTCAGCATATGAAGCTGAATGAGGGTAAAAAAAACCAGTTGCTGTAGACGCCTGCGTGCTTTCAGAATGCAATGCCACCTCTAGTCGTGGCCTTCGAAAGCGATTTGCATGTGCTTCCCTGCAATCATGCAATGATGGGCAAACTAATTGTACAAGATATGTAAATTGGATTGAGGTTGACTGGGATCTCCTTTTAGCCCTCCGTCGTGTCCATGTCGTCTCCACCAGACGCTTTGGACTTGGCTGCTGCGATGCGCTCGGCCTTCCATTCTTCAATTCGAATACGTAGATCGTTGGCCGGGACTACGTCGTCAATAGTCATCGGCATTCGCGTAAAGGGATCTTTCGGGTTAGAGAGCAACTGCTGGACAATTGTCGAACGATCTACAATGTTCTGCGATGGGAGGATGACGGGGTCAGTCATGAGGTCACCCATAAGCGGATCTTCGAACTCGGCAGGTATTTCACCCAAATCGAGTTCTGCCTGATCTTGACGTTCCTTGGCCTGAGCAAACTTCTCTATTAACATCTTCCACTGAGTGACGGTTTCGGGAGATTTGTTGAGTTTCTCCATCAACTTGGTAGCTGCTTCGAAGTTGGCCGGTTTATATGAGCGTCCATCAGCTGCGACTGCTTCGATGAAAGCGGGCTTCGGTGCCAGGTTGAGATAGATGTCAATGAAGTCTGACAAAAGCGCCTTAGGGTCGAAGTGATATTTCTTGGAATCCTCCACCTTAAGGTTCCCTCGTTTCGGTCCAACTAGTGATTCCAGGTTGTAGTTCAGCATACCAGCCAGCCGAGTTACTATCTCAGGCATAGTAAATGCATCGCGCAGTGCTGCTGTGAATAGCTTCATCATACCCATAGTGTCGTTCACTAGCTGCATCCATGATTGACACTGCTGCTCCGCCGCTTCTAGGTCGGACCTAACCTTGTCTTTATCTTCGGCTGATAGCGTGTTGTCGTGTAGCTGTTTCTGATAGTCGTGTATCTTGACTAACTTGGTCAATGCTTCGTCGAGTAGATACGTGGCGTCATTCAAAAGTAAGTTGACAAATTGCACGAAGAACTGTTTGTTCACCCTGTATAGATATATATATGATTAGATTACTGAAACACTTGGCTAGCTGAGATTTTTTGAACTTACCTGCTTTCCCGGCTGAGCTGGTCCTTGTATACGCTGTTCTGCCAGATGCACTTAATAACCTGGAATATTTCATACCGGATATTAAATTTGTCATAGAATGCAGAGCTGACACCACTATGCTCGCATTCTGCCATTGGTCAGTATCTGATAGGCAGAGAAACACAATCGGGAACTTACCGATGTAGAACTTCATAAGAGCGTGCAAGAGGTGCTCATTGGCGAAAGGTGTCCCGATGAGGAAATCGCCCAGAATTCCTCTGGTACGGTGGAAAATTGGCCATGTGCCGGAGAAGAGTAACGTGACAAGGGAGGATTTCAAATAGGGGTTCTTGATATATTCGGAAGATCTCAAGAACGTGATGCATAGCGTGGTAATCTCATCTCCAACAGCAGAAATCAGAATCTGAGGCAAGAAGCTAGAACGAAGTAAGCAATGAGCCAATATAGATAACACTCGACTGAGATACATACCGGAAAACAAATTTAAAATTGTCGACGACATCCTGGAGGGCGTATTCTGGAAGGCAGCTGAAGGCTTCAGGTTCCTCGACCGGGAGTGGAAGTTTGAGTTCTTTGCCTGGCTTGTAGTCCGTTCCACTGGCAACTCGAAGAAGCCAAACAGCAACATATTTCATAAACTGCAGTGACAATGTCTGCATAGATTCGTCTAATACAACTCCTTCAATGGCGAATTTCAATGCGATGTACTTCTCCACGGAGGAAATGGCTTGCTGATGGTGCATTCTCGCTTGCATAAGACGGATAGGGTCCTAGCGAGCATTAGTAACAGTAACACACCCACTTTAAGGGGTAACTCACGTGCTGCAACTTAGGCATCTCGTCTTCTATCCTTCCTATAAGGCCCTCAACGTACTTAATGTCCTTATCCAGGTCCTTGAGCTTCGAGTTTGTCGCGCCGAGACCATAATGGTGGGCAGCTAGGGTCAGGAAAAAGACTTCTGAGATGAAGTTGGATGTGCCTGGGACGTGTTTCTTGTAGAATGCATCTGAGGTGGCCTGATCGGCATTGAGCTTCGTCTCGTCACTCATGTCAACTCGAGGGTTGCGTCGGAGATAGTCGACATCGATCTTGTCTATCTTGGAGAAAGTGGCGTCCAGAAAAGGTTCACATAAATGGTCTAGGATGGCTGTCACGTTAACCATGAAACCGTCCGAGGCTACTTCCGTGGGCTTGACCTGGAGAGCACGCCTTTTATGGTTCGTATTCACGATGAATGCAAACCAATCGAGGGTACTGTTGCGAGCACCGTGGCTCGCTCGAACCAAGGCATTCGTAATGTTTACCAGTTCACTCTGGTGAGCTTTCAGCGTCATCTGCAAAGCAGATTGCGATGACTTCACGCGTCCAGCATCGATTGTTCGTGCACCGGCGAAGTAGGTCTTAGTGACTTCGGTCTGTAATGGTGAGATGCGGAAGAACGGTCCCAAGATAGTCCCAGTCTCACTCGCTACGGCTATTTGCTCCTTCGACATATTAGGAGATGGGTGTACTTGAAAGCGAGGATGCTGTGTGAGGGCATTAAGTAACGGAGGGAATCTCGCATATGTAACAAGACACTGACGCTGTTAGTATATAGAAGGCCCGAGGTAACCAGGGTGGTCTTACATTGATGTACGGTTTGTAATCATCATTCATGGTCATGGTAGCAAGTTTTTCACTCATGCGAACCATCGCATCTGTGAAAATAGGAGCAACACTATCGTCCTCTGGAATGCGAGACACAGCTTCGGCGAAGAAATCCAGGCAGATACCTTCCTCATTATCATGGTGACGAAGAAGGTATGGCACCAGAGAGTCGTGTTCCGGATTGGGATCACGGCTTACAGTTGTTAGTACAAGGAGCTTTGCAGACACAATTCCGCGGAGGAGACGTACCCAAAGTATTCCGGCATGGTGAGAGCGAATATGCAGTTGCTCATGCATAATCGCTTGGCTTCGCTCAAGACAGCTTGCTTCTCCGGTGGAGGTGGTCTTGCGGGTTTGTTAGCCCTCACAACACGTTTCCAACATGGTAGCAGATAGTCTAGCAGCGCTTTGTTCGCGGGTACATGTCGGGCGGCCTCGAGGATGGCCGAATCTATCGACGAGGCTGTCAGTTTGATGGGATCACCGGATTGTTCCAGTTCGGCTCTAAGTTCTGGCAAGTAGATCAATCTGTTGCCTCTGTTGTCGTAAGTCTGAGTCTCGTCTAGCGTGACGCGGAATATGTCGCTCAACACCCGATGCGACCAATCCTCAAGCTTTTCCTCCCGAGCGGCATGCATCTTCTTAGATGGCGTGGCTGTTGTTTTGCCTGAGTCAATAGCTGTGGCTGGCCTCTTGAAGGTTCTGATGTTACCTGAGTTCCCGGCTGCGCTATTGCCTGACTCCGTCTTGTTTTTCACATCGAGCTGAGAAAATGGGTTCGATGGCGGGGTTTGAGTTTGGATGGGAGATGGGGAGGAAGAGGTTGGATTGGCCTGGTGGTTCGGTAGAGGAGTTGGTCGCGTATTCTCTTGCGTGGGCGAGGTAGACTTGGGCGCATTAGGTGCAGGTGCAAGTGCAGATGCAGGTGCGGGCGAGGTCGAGGTCGAGGTCGACGATGCCGAGGGATCGGACTTGGTGGCTTCGTCGGGTTTGGAGTTGTTTGTTGATGTAAGGGCACCCAGCTTTGCAAGGCGCCTCTGGCGCATCTAGGAACGAGTAAGGTTAGCTTGTAAAGTACCTATGGTCCGATCTAATCATCGTCGCATACCTGCTCCTGCGGCGGCAGGGTGGGCTCTGGTTCGCCGTTCGGATCCATGATGTGGGATGGATGACTATGAAGGCTAGGCTTGGCGGCGAAGAAGAAATGGAATTCTGGGAGATTTGGCTATTTGATGGGACTGGATATAGGAATTCGCCGGCGTTGGAAAGGACAGGTCTTTTATGTGAGTTGCAAAAATATGTGTTAAGATCAAGTGAATGTGTCGGCGTGAGGCAGTGATATTAGATGGACGGTAATGGAATAAGGTAGTAGCCACAATCTGATAGGTGTTTCGGCGATGGTATTAGTCAATATCTTATCGATAATTCTTAGCTAACCCCGGCGGTTGTTTAACACCGAGTGGTGGGGTAGATGCCTGAAGCTTATTCACCTAGGTACTCCTTAATTACATGCATGTACTATGTAGGTAGGTACGTGTACTGTGTGCATACCTATATAGGAGGTACATAGTGCAATTACCTAAGAAGCTCTAATTTTATACCATTGAATAGATCCCACTGCATGCCCATATTAATGGAAGCACCGCCTCTTAATATAACATGGCAGTATGGATAAACCTCTCTTTCATTATTTTCTTGTTTGTCCAAATGATTTGCAAAACACCCAAGTCAATAGAAGGCTTTCAAAAAACACAATACAGTGTTCTATTCATAGGAAAGGTACGATATGTGTTGTAGATGTATGTGCACCCCCTATCTTAGGTTCTTTAGCCCGTCTTCAGTCAAGTCTCAGAAAAGCTTGATTCCCACGAATCAACAGACGTTCATTTGAAGGCTTTGCTTTGGCTGAGCATTTTGTCTGTGAATGAAGAATGGCCTACCCTAACGCAAAAGAGACCCTATCCATTGGTATAGGTATAAAACCACGAAGTCATACGTCTATCGACTCGAAGTCGCCTGCGACAACTTCGCCTTTGGCTGGCACCTAGGTTTGCGGCTTTGAACTTCAAAAGGGGCATTTTCTCGATTAGAAATCTTTGAATGTTATCGTACGGCTCCGACTACGTCGCTTCAACGTTTATGGAAAACACTCATGAGAAAACAGTCTATACAGACAGTATTTACTATCACCTCTCTCTTATGCCACTAAACCTGAACAGATTTCTTCGAGAAATCTGTTACGTCCTGCCGTGAGCATCATCCCAGAATATAGGGGGGAAATCATCCATAGAAGCCACTGATCCTTTTAGGAAAATGTTCACGATCACATAGTGACGCAACGTGAACGACCTGCGGTTCATGATGTGTCACAGTATCCTGTGGCTACTCGCCTACAGCGTAAATTTATTGGATGGACAGCTTTCAATCCCTTGTTGAACCCGATCTTTAGTCTCTTTGGCCGACTTTAACCTCGTCATTCGTCTCTCTTACTCAACTGCATAGCGAGAGACCTTTTGGATCTTGGTCCCGGCTGTCGACCTAAAGTCTTTCACACGCCTGTTTCCTTGGCTACACTACAGGACCAGCTGGACCAGGTCTGAGGCAACACTTCGGCTAGAACTTCGCCTTCGCCTTCGCCCAGGACAACATTAAGATTCGGATCGACTTTGTTGGTATTAATATCTCCTCCTACAAGAAGCGACATCTAGTCCTTATATTGTACAAGATATGTTTGTGGAAATTCGAATGTACAAGACATATCGTGAGAAATTCGGTTTAGGTGAAGCTACGAATCCTCGAATCTGGTATGCCTGCAACCCGAGATGGCGCGGCATCGATTGATCAGATCTCTCCAGCTCTTCGGAGGCCATCTCGGCCGTCACAGAAATCTCTGTCTGCGTCGTGCACTGTTTCAACGTCGAAAGAACGAGATTCTAATATTCCCAAGAACGCATAGCTACCGATCAGCTCTGCGGTACTTTACATGATATGATGTAGTATCTATCGCTTTCATGCAATCTGTTGCTTTCCGGCTGTATCTAGCCCATTCTTCTAGAGAAATTCCGCGGGTATGTGCAGCCCTTCCCAACCTTCCATTGGCGAAGTTGCACACCAGTCACTTTGCTCCTATACGAGAGTCATTATCGTCCGGTACGGGAAGAGGCAGAATATGTGTGACGCACACTGTCTTACTTAGGTATGCTGGGAACTCGGACGCCATCTATTCTAAATCGTGTCTACGGCGCAACGGTACCCTGTCGTGCGAAGCGTCATCGCGTTGTGCCACGGCTTGCAATAGCCGGAGGGCTGATAACGGGACATATATGTGCGCACATGGCAGATATATTGCAGACGCCACACCGGCAACCAGCACTGTGTGGATGAGATCCTTGTTCCAGCAGCAAGATCCCTCATTATTCTTGACGCTCGTTTAAGCCTCCACCGCTTCTAATACTGATCTCTCAGCTGATCTCCTAACTATGCCTCTCGTTTCCTATCATCGTTCGCACGTCGATATACATCCATGATAAACGAGTTTGGACTCAATCTGTTTACCATGGACCGCCATCGAAGTAATGATCCCGACAAGTTCGATAATAGTACAAGGCAGAATCGTCAGCGAGAGCAAAAGGAGGATGAGTCCGTTCCAGCCAAAATCGGGCTTTCAAACCCAACGGCTTGCATAGATGCGTGTTTCCATCAGTTCGTGGATGAGTGGTCAAGAAAGATTCACGGGAGTTTTGAAGATGTTTGCAACCAACTATCATCGTATCCTAGGCCTAACACGGAACTCTGGAAATTATATTGCTGCGACTCGACTAACTGTGGTGTGAAGACAGAGCAAATAGGGCAAAGTCGTTCGTTATCTCTCATGGCATTATAATGGATTAAATCTAGACTAACTTGACCTGCCAGCCAGCGTCGACTCTATCATTAACAGATGCCAAAAGTAAGCTGGACCGGATCAACCGCTTCAAGTCAACTATTAACATCTATTAGCACCGGCAACTACTTCATTTACGATCCAGGACCTCCACCTAATATTCTTAACTGCACCTCTGCAGCGAGTGGTGAGTCTCCTTTTGATGTATCCACACTACTTCCTCTAATAAAGTCCACGGAATAAGAGTCTGGGGAAAGCGGACTTCAAACTCTTTCACTAGCAATGACGGCTACCGTGTATAGCTCGTCGTCTCCAGCGGCAGTGACGTCGTTGAGTTCTGAACTCAATCCGACAGCGTCGGGTATTGGTGCGGTGCCAAGCACGCCGATGGGCCTCACGGAAGGGAGCAAGGCCGCGATAGGCATTTGCTCGAGCTTGGCGATAATCGCAATCATCTTCCTCTTGGGTTTCCTTATAAGCCGGCGTCGATCGCACCAAAAGGGCTATATTGACAACGCCTCGAATGCGCCTCGTCATGTTCCTTCGTCTTCTGAGCCACCGAGTAGTTCGCAAACGCCTTTAATTACGCCACCACCATCAGCATCGTCTAAGGGTTTTCCGTTGACTCCTCCAGCGCGCCTGAGCGATCGTAGATTCTTGCCCCCTCTCAAGCAGAATGATACACCGAGCTCACCCTTCGTAGATGAGAGTGCTTTCTTGTCTGTTGCTTCTGACTCCCTAACGGAAAAGAAGTCTACGCTGCGACACGAACCCCAGGCGACTCTAAATAATCCTTCTAAGTCTCCTGACTCGCCGTCGTCTCTAGCAGCCGTACACCTTGCACATCATTTCCTTCGTTACAGCGGTAGTTCGTACAGCAGCGGGCCTGGGGGAGCGTCGATGTTGACAACTGCGTCTGGTAAAGCTAGTTCGGAGCACAATAGGACAGCGGCTGTTCTTGGTACTGATATCCCCTCACTGTCACTACCCTTATCTCCGACTCGTCCCCGACGACCGCAGGACGGATCTCTGGATATTCCACATCTAGTCACGCCCGCTGGTCCGCCACCAACCCGCGCCCTTCCAGCGCCTCCTCCGTACTACCCGACGTCGCCCACATTTTCAGTCTCTCCTATTACGCCTTCAAGCTCTCCCGTGCCGTCTTCTGTGCGACCATTAGCACTCCGCGACACTACCCATGACTTCAGTGCTTCCCAATTGGGAGCTGTAGATCAAAAGGGACATACGCAATCGTCTACGAGAGACGTCCGCGATACGACAGAGCCGTATGAGCGCGAGACGTCAGAGAGCTGGGGTAGCTGGGGTGTTGGGTCGGGTGTAGAAGAGAGAAAGGGGGGGCATGGCGGATATTATCGGGCCCGAGGATAAAAAGAAGGAAGTCGTTTCGCCGCATTGGTCAGGGAGCTGGATCTCGAAACGCTAGGAGGTAAATATTAAAAGCAAGAGTGGAGAAGGTTAGGCTAAGTAGTCAGTATATTCGTATATGTTTGGTTGAGTAGCTGGGTAGGTAGGCACATCCTTCCCTTATTGTTAGGGGAAGCTCTTCGATGAAAGTAGAAGAGCGGGCGATTATAATGGTTTTTAGTGATATTGGGATCGCCTGGTACTATATGAAAAGAAACGAGCTGGAGTGTGAAGGGGATGTGGCATGGTCAAGGGAAGGTCCCTATCTACCTCTACTTGGTAAACTAAGCTTATTGAATCATTTGAGAATAAAGTGTCTGGTGCTGACGCCACCCTCATAGTTTTGGAGTTGAGCCTCGGGGGCGGAAAAGGGAAATAGTGTAGAAGCCCGGGACAGCCCCTAAGGACGTTATCCCGGCGGAGAAAAGGAGAATGGGTCAGAAGCCCGGGTGGCCTTTATCAATGGAGTATCATCCCCTCCGGCTGCTCCGTTGTCAATCTGTCTAAATACCTCTTCATGTCTCGCGGGCTCCTGGTTCCTATCGCTCCAGGTAAAAGTATAAGCCTACCCATTCACCATGGCGCATGAGGAAACTTGGCTAGTATATACTAAAGCATCAAGCGAAGACGTATGTTGCCGATCGACCTAGATATTCTCCAGAGCTCCTCAAGATTATTGATCACCATACTTCCACGGGCAGCCAACTGAATACCGTAATTGATGTTGGCTGCGGGACTGGGCAAGCTAATCGTGACCTGGCCCCCTACTTTTCCGATGCTATTGGCCTATATCCGTCGGAGGGTATGATAATCACTACGCGGTCCTCTTCCATGTTGGAAACTTCGCCTATATGCTTGACGTATCGGCGGCCGAGGTCCTTGGAGCGCAGCTAGACCCGCCCATCACGGATGGTAGTGTCGATCTACTTATCGCCGCCACGGCTGCTCACTGGTTCGATATGGAACCCTTCCGGTATAGTGCAGCACGCGTTCTAAAGCCCGGCGGTCCCGTTGTACTTTGGGCAAGAACCGGGATGTCCGTGGATCCTACAATGACGCCGAATGGGGCAGCGATTAAAGCCCCAGTAGATGAGGCTCTCAATGAGCTGGAGCCACATATGAATCTAGGCAACAAGCTATCGCGCGATCTCTATGTCGACTTACTACTTCCTTGGACCTTTGAGGCCTCGGTAGAAGAGTTTGACAAAGGGAGTTTCTTCCGAAAAGAACGAGAGAATCGTGGGGATAGTGCACAGAGAGATAAGAAGGGTCTCAGCATAAGGAGGACTGTCACGCTTGAAGAGATTGTAGGAACATTGGGTACAGGCAGCCCGGTAACGCGATGGAGAAGCGCATCCTAATGAAGCCGGTACGGAAGAGGACATAGTAATGAAAATGATAATGCAGGTAAAGAGCCTTCTCCATGAGGCGGGCGTTAAACCTGGCGAAGAAATATTGAGAAGAGATGAGACGATCGCGCTGCTAATAGTGAAGAAAATACCTACCTAGGTAGGTATGTTAACGGAATTGGTTTCACACCGTCTAAATAGTTTCTATTAACATACAAAGTTATCGGCTCCCTTGTCCTGTTTTGCTTATCATATTGTTTTGGCCCAAAACCGAGTTCCTGTGAGGAGACTCAATATTTGAGTAGGTATCTCATAACCTGTGACGAGCTCAAGGAATCTACAAAACTCAACATTCCTATTGAGAAGGAAGCGTGATTCGTTGCGTCCGTTGCTGCGGCTATTGGTCCAAGTGGCGCCGTACTGATAGGCCCATTGAACGGGAATCCTAGGCATGATGAATGGAAACGTATTATCAGAGACGATCCCGTGGATCTCAATGATGCCCGAGGAAGCGTTCCAAAGTTCGGCTCCGCCAATGTCCGCGTTGCTCGTCGTGGGGCTCCGAACCTATTGGTTGGGAGATCGGACACGATGGAGGAACCGGGGAATACTAACAATTACTTGATTCGTTCTAAATATTTGTGCTAAGGAATTCCTTTCCTCCAGAATCAAATTTAGAGTGTGTCAAGAGGTCCCATAGAATAAGGATCAAGATGCATAAAGCAAATCGTGGGCGGAAAAAAAGGGCGGTGTGGGAGACCACTGACCCTCAGACATATATATCTGGGGGTCCCAAGGGATATTCGCATGTACCTCTAGCATCTATCTATGCTCGTATTTCCCCTACATTTATAAGGTCCCTTTCTTCGCTCTTTCCATTTAATTTCTCTCCGTTCCCCTTTTGTCTCACATCTTACAGTCGCACATGTCGAACAAAATGCCCACTTGCTTAAGTTGACCGAGAACTCTCACCCTCAGCTAACTTCACTAACGCTTCTACTTGTATCCTTTTCCGCTCTAGATCTTCTTTGATCTCCTGATCAGACAAGATAATGCCTTGAGTAAGTCTGTCCGTCGCCGTACTAGGTTGACTCGTGAGATAGTATCTCATCATCTCCGAAGATGCTCGCTGGTCTCTGTGTTTCATTATTAGCGAGCAGTCCTTCTCATCCAAACACGTTCCTGCTCACCGAATACCAGCTGTTTGATTTGGTTTGACGGTAGCTTGCGTCATTTGCTATTGTCCTTATCTCTTTTGCTAGAAGCCGAAGCTAGGATCTCAGTGAAGAAGGCGCGGCGAGGAGATAACCGATGGACTGGCTTTTGGATGCTCGTCCCAGGGTGCAAATAAGCCTGAGAAAAGTGTTTCCTTGAAATCAATGGATTGGGCGGCTCTGGATTGCGATTGTATGTGAATGTTCGTCACATCGACCTTGTTCGCGAGGCCATTTTATGGACGGCGTCTCTACCATGCGCCGCAGCGCGATGTTGATCTTGAGGATCTGCTCAAGTCATATTGATCGCATTCGGGTGCTGAAGCGTCTACAAAAGCTGTCTCAACCCAATTCCGTTCCGCGCAATATGGACGCTTCCTAGGAGGTACACCTCCCTTGGGACTTCGCGGTGTCGAGTCCTGAGGTGCTGGGCTCGCGAAAGCGTACAATGCACGATATCGGTAGGTTCCCTCGCATTGCGTCTCCTAGGGTATTGTACGCAAATCAGCATCGAGCACGTCGCTGCATGCGTGATTGGCAGAGGGTGTCAGCCTGCGCAAAACTCCACTTCGTTTTGCGCCGTTGCGCAGAACTGGCGAGGCATAAATATTGGCGTTTTTTGGTCGGGGAGCTTCTGCGGAACGTTGCGATCTCACCCCGCGTCTTAACACTTTTTTCTTCGAAAATATTCGCGATAAAAAAGTTCAAGGAGTTTAACAAGTCGATTTGATAGGTACTACTTCTCTTCTCAGTTTTAGTGAGGCTTGATCCCTTTGGTTTCTAATAAATGCTGCTTATAAATGACTCCTGTAGCGTCACCTGCGTGATGACTTCACATCATACTTAGGAGAAATGCTTCAAAGACCTCGAGATATACAGAATCCTCACGACTTCTATCCAGCAAGCTCCATTTCTCATAAATACCGTTCTCACCTTCAACAGTACGATCCCTATCAAAAGATTATTGTAGCGCGGCTGCAACCGATCCGCAACCACAAAATCAACTCCTTCACCTCCTTTGAGAGCACTTGGAACACGACTAAGGCAAAACTCGTGGCCCAGTGGGGGAAGATCATCAGCACTCGCCATCAGCATCGCCTCAAGCGAAGGATGGTCAAGAAATTGACCCCATTCAGGAATAGCATCATTGAATCGCAACTACCAGGACCGACAAGCGCCGGTGACCCGGTAAGGCTCCCATAGAGAGTGGAAAGAAACCATTCTTACCATAATTCTAGCCTAGCGGAACAGCTTGGTTGGTGACTTCTTCCGGCCGAGCTCAAACTGAGGACTCGCTCGTTAGGGAGATCAAGTCTATCAACAAGGGCTTCGAGCAATGTCTATCCGAGTTTAGCGTATGCACGGAAGAATTGAACACACGCAGCGACGGATTCAAGCCTGGGGACCTATCACAGAAGCAGCATAGATCAGTCGCTCCTATGGATAGCGAAAGGAAGGCAGGCGCTGCTCGACAACTCAGCCATTGCCAACTCAACCACGAAGGTGAGAGAGGACTGACACCCGATCAGTACGTGGCCATCAAGAAACGAGAGGCTGTGGCGCTTGTGATGGCTAGGTTCAATCAGTGGTTCGATAAGAGACTCGCGATTATTTCTTGGTAAGTATGATAACGCCAATTAGAATGGTCTGGTGTATTTCCCCCTAAAAAGCCGGCATCATTCTTATTTTCGAGTAGAGGCTAATGCGTTCGCAGTATGTAATTATTCCTCATGTTTTTTCGTTTCTCAACCCCCGAAACTCTTCCCTGAATGAAAGATGTCAATTTGCGCAGGGAGTTGACATTGAGAAGATGCATATGAAGCATCTGAAGCTTCAGGTAATTCCACTAGTAGCTCTGCAGGCGCCGAGTCTAAGAGCAGTGATTCTGGACATAGCCAATCAAGCCGCTCAACTCGATCGAAACGCCGACTAGGCGGGGATGATCAAGACAATTCTTCAGCTGGTGGCGATGAGGGTGACCCGGAGAGAGGTGGTAGTAGTAAGCGTGCGAAAAAGGAACTAGAATCCGAGCGGAAATTTGCTTGTCCTTTCTACAAGCACGACCCGAAAGCACATAACAAACACCGGAGCTGTGCTGGACCAGGCTGGGCATCTCTTCATCGATTGAAGTAGGTGTCAAAAAACATTATTTGGTCTTATAATATTGACAGTTGCCATGTAGGGAACATCTGTACCGGGCACACCGGCTTCCTAAGCACACTTGCCCTAGATGCAACGAGCCCTTTGAGGATTCTAAGGACCTAGGCGAGCATCTTCGAGCTGAGGTACTCTGCGAAAAGTTAGATGTAGTCCCGGTACTACAAGGCATCGACGAAACCACAGAAACGAAGTTGAAAGTGAGGAAGAAAAACTGCCCTGGCATGACTGACGAACAAAGGTGGAGAGACATTTATATGATTCTCTTCCCAAAAGCCAATCCTAACACCATGCCAACTCCATGTAGGTTGATCTAGAGGTTGAGATGACGTGGACGTACTAACTGCATTGGAAGATTACGACAGTAACGATTCCCTCAAGTTCTCCAAGAATGTCGAGGAATGGAGAAAGGCAAAGAAACGGATTCAAAAGGAGCTACCTAAATTCGTACAGAAGAAGGTCGAGAAGTCATTCGAGAAGGTGGAGGTCGACGTATTAAGACGTCTTCCCGACATTGTCCGCGATGGTTTGTTCGAATTCTTCAAAGACTTGCCGCGCGACGATCGATCACCATCGGAAACTCCAACGGCAACCCCAAGGGCTCGTACACCCAGTTTTTCCGTAGCAAGAGAACAACCTGCTGCAACGACTGACGAGTTAAGGGACACCACGTTGGACCTTTCGTATTTCTTCGAGCCTAGCATGCCCTTCAACTTTGGCGGACTGGACGATTTTGACTTTACCCAATTTGAACTCGGGAACCCTGGCGAGTGCCGGTTTTTTGAAAAGGAGTCAGACTCGGGTTATGCTTCTACTAGTACCGGAAGAGACGGCACTGTTGAGACGGAGATTTGACAGTTTTCGAATGAAATGCTACTATTTTCCTCTTGTTGGCCTGCGTTTGGACAGGTATACTTCCACTCTTTTCAACTACCGTCTCCTACTTATTTTACTTCACAATGCGACGACGGATATTGGAATAACGTAGGTAATGAATAATCGCTCGCTATTAAGATGAGAGTTACTTCTCGTACTGGATATCTAGGTAGATGGGATGAGAGAGATGTATTCACCATGTAAGGTACTTACAATTGACTTCCCTCTGGGGCTCAGCAAAGTTCAATTAACGTCGTGCTGCCTCGCCTACATATATATTTAGTCGGATATCTTGGGTCAAAAACCTAGGGTATTAGACGAAATGTTGAACTTTAATGTCTAAAGTGATATTATAAATGATGTATTCTCCTAATGATGTTATTCTAAATAACGCGTCCTTGAGAGTCATAGGTCAAACTTGAAGGTAGGTGAGAACGAACAATGTTCCCAGGAACCAATTGCGTGGCCCAGATTTCACTACCGTAATTACGATGCCGGAAACGCGACACTTACAAAGCCGTCCTGTTGATGATTTTACGAATTGTGTAATGTATCGATAAGCTATGCTGCTAGTCATCTTTGGTGCCCTCATCCTCAAAATGCATCCGTGTCGTGATGCTAGGTATTAGGGGATACGTCAAGTTAGATACGTACATTAGATCATTAGGTCGAATGCAGGGCAACTTGGAGCGAACCTGCGGTCATCATTATCCGTAGGTATTGCTATGCACCAATCGGTATCCGTATGTCCTGAGCTGCCTGGTAAAGCCTATCGGCCACAACCAAAACCTAAATCGTGGTACCTATACCCATGCTGTATAATTAATGGATTCACCAGAGCGACCGCCGTGAGGAATTGGGCACCGTTACCTTCAATGTTGTCTGGGGTCTTTGTTACATATGTACCTGAGGAGGCTGTAATGTGTGTCTGAGACGTGCCGGCACACAGGAATAACAATTCGTACGTAGAGGATAAGCGATAAGCTGTCCGAATAGACAATTTAAATTAAGGTGAGCGATTGGGAGGCTGGTTATATCAATGCCGATCTCGTGTGACGGGTTGTGATATATGACATAATGACGACAGGTGTGTTAGGATTACTCAAGTTATTCAGCTCCAACAAGTAGATGGACAAGAGAGTGAGTAGAGCATAGGTGCCTATGTAGATGAGGATACGATATAACTACCTATGTATTGGCAAGATAAGAATGAAGATGAATATGAAGGCTACCTTGATCAAGTTCGTCCGACTTGACTTAGCGCGAGCGTTAGCCCTCAGCTAAAATACCCCTGGATGATATACTATGGTAGGTAGTTGAAATGAGATCTATCGTTTGCCTATTCGGGTGTACCGGGGTGTGAAATTCGTGAAATTCTTTCTGTAGAGCATCCATGGATTGTGCTTCTGTGGTGTTGTTATTGTTATGCAGAATCATTAAGAAGTGTGGGAATGGGTGACATTATTAGGGATTATCTAGGATATACGTAAGGAAATTTGAATGTATTGCGAATAATTCTCCATATGGTCGCCAAGGCTGTAGCTCTAAATGAAGTTCGCATCCAGAAGTGGTACTGCAGATAGGTGGGATATGTCAAGATGGCATTTTGTGGACTTTCAATAATATTAGTTGGAGAGTTGGATAGTTGATGGTCGACGATCCCCTCTTGCGGGTGCCGCTAATAAATTGTGCCATGTGGAATTTGGTGCTTAGTGTGTGTGCATTGACCTACCTTAGCGGGGATCCTAGGGCCCTTATAAGGCTTACTATTGGCTTGTACGCTCCTAACCCCTGCAGGGTTTAAAACCCCTAGATAGGCTACAAGCCTCGCACAGGCCAATAAGCCTTGCAGAATCAATAAGCCTTGTAAGAACATGCACTATAAGAGCGCTGTAATTATCCACTAAGTGCGCTGTAACATACGCGCTAATTGCGCCACCCAAACCTCCTACAACCAATCAAATCAGCTAAATCGCATGCATCGCGCGCAACGCTGCAACAGCTATATACAAGAGCCAAAAGGTCAAAAAAGACAGCTCTGCTATTGCAGCTTCATTTGATCTTATATTGCTAGATAGGTAGGTATTAAGTCTGACTGCTTATATGATTATTTATAGGTCTATATAGATCACATCACTTGTATGAATCGAATCTAGGTGCTACAGATTACAGAGATTACAGGTATTACACGTTTACCACTTAGCTACGAGGCTTACGAGGCTTACTGATTACATAATTACTAGCTGTTTTGCTCTTGTTTTAGGATATCTATTGAGCTCTGTGATTAGCTAAGCTGTCAATTGATGCGATTGCTGTTGCGATTGCTGTTGCGATTGCTGTTGCGATTGCTGTTGCGATTGCTGTTGCCGTTGCTGTTGCCGTTGCTGTTGTGATAGGAGTGTTTAGTGGGCTTAGGGGGCTACAGGTGCTTGCAGGCGTTGAACAGGTGCGATTAGGTGTTGCAGGGGTATTTTTGCGCGAATGAGGTCAATTACAGGTGGCTTCAGGTGGTTGCAGGGACCCTAGTGGTTTCTAGTGACTTTTTGGTGGCTTTTGGTGGTTCCAAAAAGTTACAGAGCTCTTGTAGGTGTTACGGCAGTGGCAAATGCCCTGTAAGCTATTTGGATGTACCAGAGCCACCTAATTTGTATGGGAGAGATACCACTGATTTATAAGCCTTGCCATAAGGATAAGCCTTGTAGACTCAATAACCCTTGTAACCCTTGTACAGGGCTTATAGCACTTGTACAAGACTTATAGTGGTCCTAGTATCCCCGCTAAGGTATTCTAGACCTACATGTGTACTTGGAGGCCAATGGGGGAAGCCACAATGTAGGATGTATTCAGGCAGGTACATACATGTATTCAGGTACGCTGCTGATGTAAAACGAAGATTTACGCTAATTAGGTTCTCTGTATTGTTGTATCTTGAGCTTCCAAGGTTGTGCTTGAGCTTGTGCCCACACTAAGCAATTGTGGTGTTAGCGCTATACTCCATCTCTTGCTCACCGTGACTGCAGACCCCTCCCAATTGTCCAATTGGATGGTGTTCCATGGAAGTCTCAGGCTGCTTCCTTAGTGGCTCGATTCTCCTGCAGCAGCCCTGCAAGCCATGGTTCTGTTTGCTCTCGCATCGTCAGGGGCCGAGGCACTAAAATGGATTTCATTTTTCTTTAGTGGCCCCTTACCTTCCCTCCAAATGCCCTCTCAGTTGCCTACCAATGTTTCAATGTTCCCAATGCCCCCTTCAGTGACTTCTCTTGTAGGCGCATCTATGCGCTAATTTACAGGTACCTCTTCAGGTACGTATATTGAAAAAATATCCATGGATGGTTCTGTGGCAGGCTGGCAGGCTGGATAGCTGTTTACCCCCTGTCGAAACTTTGTCTTGAGAATACATGTATGGATTCAAAGTTCTTCACTGCCTATACGAGAGATAAACCCCAATACCCTATTGTGTGAATACCCTCTTTTTCTAACCTTCTTCTGGCCTTCGTCTTAACTGCAAGCTTTGACTACCCGAACAATTGCTTTCCTTCGTCAGCCAAAATCTCATTTGTTTGATCTTTGATACCCCCCATCTTTCGACTGTCTTTTTGATCTTTCTAAGAATCTTGTAATGCTTCTTCCCTAAACCCCCGGCTCATAACCAACCATACCAACCGTACCCGACCATACATCACGATTAGCAGCGGCCAGATTCAAATCCAAAATAAGAACGGGATGGTCATATGAAACAGCCCGTCGAACCATCGTGTCCCTTCGTGCCCAAGTCTATCTGCAACAAGCTCCCGCTTGATCACCTGTCGCCCCGTGTCTTGGAAGCGAATGAATTCTTGTAATTCCGCTCTCCGCTCCCCGTACGTACCCGCGTGAGAAGCTAGACCGAACTATACACCCTTTATTGCCGCCTCATGCGGTTGACCGACCCGCAGCTACGGTGCGACCAACCGCTCCAATGCCCTGGCAACCCTTGCCCCGTATCGCCTTCGCTGTCGCGACCTACCCTTTCGAAACTAAAAACGAGAACGAGCTTCCGCTAGAAATTGGAGATGATCTATACATTATCGAAGAGACGGCGGATGGCCAATGGCTGCGCGGGTACCTATTGGCGCCTCCGTCGCTTCTCGCCGGCCTAACTTCCGTCAAGGGTCAACCCCTCGAAGCTCGCGTCTTTTCTGGCATATTCCCGCGCAGTTGTGTCGAAATCCGCGAGGTATTGGGCGACGGTGACGAGCACTCGGATAATAGTAGTAACTATCAAGGGGATGAAGATGCGCCACAGGTCGGCAGCGACTCTGGGAAGAGCGGGGTGGTCTCGAGCGTGCGGAAATCATATGCCAGAGACCAAGAGCGTGGAAGCAGATCGCATAGACCTAATGGCGCCATGCTAGGCAGAGTAGTCACTAAGGCGCCTGAGTTGAAAATACGTGAACCGGGCGCGCCCAAGCCGGCTGCGCCTGTGCCGATGCTAAGGTTAGGCGATGAGACGCCCACGTCTACTATGGAACCCTTGATAGACGAAATCGCATCTTGTCTTCGTGAATGGCACTCAACCAACTTTCACGAGCTACTCCTAACCAGACAGTATGACAAGCTCGATAAAGTATCCCAACTGATCCAAACTCTGGACTTGTCGAGGCGGCAATTTCTGCATAACCTGCTCACAACTCGCGAATACAACGCGTTGCGAGAAAAGACGGTATGGGACCTGGTCAGGGGAAACAAATTGTGTGGAGGGGAGGTTATTGTACGCGATCCCAACGAGAGGGGTAGAGTCTTAACTGGCGACGACTCGGTTGTGGAAATCACCAAGCTGCAGTCGGTTATGAGCTTGTTGGACGAGCCCCCGCAGCCACATGTTGAGTTGTCAGCGTTGCACCACCTGATGGTCGATATCAGAAGCTTTGCCGGCTCGTCGAACGAGCCCACAACCTTGGTTTTGTACCTCGTTAGTAAATCAGTTGGAGGAACCCTGACGACGCTTTCGGAAAGCTACATGATCGAAGTACCATCCGGTGGTACAATGGGCTATCTGACTCGAAATCCCCAGATGCGCACGTTATTCACCGATCTTACCTCTGCTGACATTGGTGATGGCCCGTCCGCCGACTCGGAATTGTACTTGATTGTCAAGGTCCGATCGCCGCAGCAGATCGTCATGGGGAAGCCGGTATCGAGATCAGGATCCTTCGGTCAACCCAACACCCCGTTCTCGAAAGATAAGCCTCCATCTTCTGGCGGCGGTAAGACATCTAGGAGAAGCTTGATGTGGGGGACTACGAGATCCGCATTTTCTAGGGGAGGAACGAAACTCGACGCCCTATCTGAGCAGCCAGAAGACCGACCAGGGACGGATACCGTCGGGAGCAGGGACGGGGGATTCCCTCCGAGTACCGCCGGCTCGAAAGCACCACGCCCCTCTGTCGACGGACCGCAACCGACGCAAATGTTAGCCGAGAGAATGGTGGGCATTGGCGTCTTGAGTCTAAATTCGCTTATGAAACAGGACGAAGAGACGGAACATGTTGTGACGGTCTGGTCGCCATCCGCGAAGTTCACTGCCGAAAAGTACGACAGCACCGAAGGGTGGAACGGCTTAGTTAGAGACTTCCTAGAAAGCAAGTCGGGTCATTATGAGAAATCTAGGAGGGCGGAACGGTTGCAAATCCATCTAAAGTCTTTCAACAGCCCTGATGCGGATGCTCTTATCAAGGCGACTCCTACTCTCCTCGCAGGTATCAGTAAGACTAACAAAATGGGATTCTCCGGTGCGCCGACTAAGCCTCGGTCTGACATTTACGTGACCCTCACCGAAGCCCTCCTGGCTCGACAGAACCTGATTTCACGCTTTGGGGCTAGTGCTACGACTATATCTAGTAACGTACACGGTGCGAATCTCATGGTTTCCCTGGAAGTTCGGCGTCAGTCTGGAGAGAGAATTGAAGATTGTATATACCCTTCTTCGAATTCAGAGCCCCTGACTACGTGGCGCTCCTTTGCTGTAGAGCGTGGCGAACGCTGGGATCAGACTCTTCGGCTTTCGTTATTGCCTGGCGATGTTAGTATGGCACATGTCGTATTTACTGTCTCTGATCTACCAGGCACACCATTTGCAATCGCGTACATGCCGCTCTGGGACCAGCAAGCGTTTTTAGGCGACGGCCCGCATTCGCTACTCCTCTATAAGCTAGATGAATACACGCAGACCGCGCAAGCTGGACCTGCCGGCAGGGGTGGATATCTATCTCTTCCCTGGAGTGCTCGTAGCGACTCGAGCGAGGTTACCGGTCCACTCGCTACGCTTCGAGTTGACACATATCTTTGTAGTACGAGGTTTTCTCAGGACCGAATAGTCCTTGGCTTGCTGAAATGGAAGGAGGGCCCTAGAGATGAGATCCCATCATTGCTGAGACAGCTCATCTTTGTTCCTGAAATCGAGGTTGTCAAGCTACTAAGCGATGTTCTAGACGCTCTTTTCGGTATTCTGGTTGAATATCAAGGCAACGATGAATACGAAGATCTTGTCTTCACAGCACTTGTTCGTGTTTTGGGTATAGTCCACGACCGTCGGTTTAATCTGGGCCCTTTAGTCGACCATTATGCTGAAAACAAGTTCAACTACCCCTTTGCTACGCCTTGCCTTGTAAGGTCCTTCACACGACTACTTACAAAGCCAACCGAGTCCGAGACAGCTCGGAAGCTTCGAGCTACCCTCAAAGTGGTGCGCCATATTCTCAAATTCATCACGCATGCAAGAGGACAACAAAAGGTTAAAGAAGCCGGCATTGGTATTACAGGTAGCACTGCCAGTTTTACTCGACACCTCCAGAGCATATTCAAGGCTCTTGACTCGATGATGCGAAGTACCGCGCCAGTCTTGGTTGGAAGCCAGACGTTAGCGGTGCAACATTTTCACACCTGGTTACCCGAACTCACGGGACTGCTCACAACCGAAGAGATCCTTCACATTGCCATCGATTTCATGGACTCGTGCGCACTAGTCAAGGGCAAGTTGGTTTTGTACAAACTTGTTTTGATTATCAATTATTCAAAACTTGAGCTCTTTGCTGGTCCGGAGCAGCGATCTGCCCTCAGCGCTAACACAGTGAGGTGGATTGCACCACATTGGGGCCGAACAGACGATATTACAGACCAATGGAAAGAACAAGTTCGACTCTGTTGCTCGGTCCTGGCTAGCCAGGTCGGTCATCTCAACTCGGAGATCCCTGACTATATACCAAAGATCGTCGGCTCGTACTTGTCTATTCAAGCCACGGAGCTGAAACCTAAGAACCGGTTCTCGCTCCTCTTTCCTACTACTTATCCGTTCCCCAGCAAACAAATACATGGAGAACCTGTGCAATTTGACGAAGCTCTGATTGAGTTGTCAGCTATCTTGTCTGCTCTGTCTAACTCGCCTAATGGGATGCAGCTCGAATTGGCCCCAGAAGATCTTACGAGTCTCCTGAAGAACACACTGCAGGTCCACATGAGTATTCTGCAGGGCGAAGCCTTCCCCTCAACTTGGCTTAGCGTATACATATATCACCATAAATCTACTATGAGAACGCTACAATATCTCGCGAGTATCCTTTTAGAGTCATTCCTACCCGATCCCGATGAGGCTGAAGACTTTGATACGGAGCTATGGCGAATGTTCTTCTCCACATTACTCAAACTAGTCGGCAGTGAACACTTGGCCCTCGAGACATTCTCAGAGCAGAAACGCCGGGCGGTCTGGAAGATCGCTGGCGACGTTAGAGAACATGGTGCCGAGCTGTTAAGGCGGACATGGGAAGCCATCGGCTGGGAGACAAGTCCCGACGAAAGAGCACGGTACGGACTAGTGAAGATGGGCGGCTACCAGGTTCAATACGTGCCTACATTAGTTGGGCCTATAGTCGAGCTCTGCTTGAGTGTACATGAAGGGCTAAGGAGAATGGCCGTCGAAGTTCTCCAGACTATGATCGTCAGCGAATGGACACTGAGCGAGGATCTCTCTGTCATCCAGACTGAGATGATTGATTGCTTAGACGGATTTTTCAAAGACAAGACTATGACTGAGAGTATTTTGCAAAAGCTCTTCATCAGCGAGCTTTTGGAACGATTCGAGCCGCTGTCACAGGTCGAAGGTGATCCGCTATATTCTGCCTTGAAAGGCCTGATTGAGACTATCGCGGAATTTTTAGACCTTCTCGTTGCTGTTCATAGCGGCGACGTCACTAGCGAAGCTTCTCACTTGATTAACCGCTTACAACTAATGGAATTCCTCAGGGACATGCAGAAGGAAGAAATATTCATTCGATACGTCCATCAACTTGCAGCATTGCAGTTTGATGCGAGAAATCACACCGAAGCCGGTTTAGCCCTTCGTCTTCATGCTGAACTATACGATTGGGATCCGACCAAATTAACGCCTGCCCTGCAAGATCCGGACCTCCCAGAACAGTCGCATTTCGAGCGCAAGGAACGCATCTATTTCGACATGATCAAGCATTTCGAAGACGGAGAAGCTTGGAGCAGCGCCCTGGCCGCCTATAAAGAACTTCAAGTTCAGTACGAAACCAATATTTTTGATTTCGCTAAGCTTGCGAGGACCGAAAGGGCTATTGCAACCATCTACGAAAAGTTGGCAAAGGGCGATAAATTGGTACCGAAGTATTTCAAAGTCGTTTACAAGGGTCTTGGTTTCCCTCTGAACCTACGGGATAAGGCTTTTGTATATGAGGGATCGCCTACCGAACGCACGTCGGCCTTTACGGACCGGATGCAGGAACAATATCCAGCCGCTCAGATCCTTACGTCTAGTGACGTCGACAGCGAGGTTGAAGGGCAGTACCTAGTAATCTCGGCCCTCAGTCCGCATCGCGATCTAAACCACCAGGTATTCCAGCGAGCTAGAGTCCCGCAGCCCATCCGAGATTATCTCCTCTCGGCTCATGCACAAATGTTTTCGGTGTCCTCTAAGCGCAGTACTAACGGTCCTGTTGAAACTCACTATGCCGAAAAAACGGTGTACACCACAGCCGAGCCATTCCCTACGATATTGCGACGTAGCGAGATTGTAGATGTCCGTACCATACGCTTAAGCGCTAAGGAGACCGCGCTTGAGCGTATTGTCCGAAAGACGCAAGAGATGACGGCAGTCGAGAAGAGGCTAGCCGAAGATGATGATGAAGAGATTGCGCAACTGATGGTGGATGCCATTAGCATCTCAGTTAACCCTGATTCGGAGAGCAGCGTTGCTTGTTATCGTCAGCTTCTCCCCGTTCCTCAGTCGGAAAATGATGAAGAGCCAGAATTAGACCAGCAAGAAAACGCGATCAAGATGGCGCTAGTTGACCATGCAATAATGATTAAGAGATGCTTGACCAGCTTTGCCCGTAGCTCGAACCCTGTCCTCTTGAAAGGATACGAGGACTCATACAAACGTAGGTAACCGCTGCATGGCTCCTTTGATTTGACTAACATGCCATAGACTTCTTAGCCACGTTCGCGCCCGAGATTGCAATCTTTTCACCAGCCCAGCCGTCTCGGGACAATGCTTCGAACACAGCGTCACCGACTTGGCAGCGGCCATCGCCCATCGCCGAGAGCCTATCTCCAGACGCTAAGGCCAACACATCAGCAGCAGCAAATACCACCAGTGTAGTCGAGGAGGCGGCTGCGGCTCAGCCGATCTCTATGAAGCAGCGCGGGACACGGCTCAGCTTCCTAGGAGGCAAGAAGAAGGACTCTCAACACTCGAACGGTGACACACCGAGCTCAAAGCAGACGAAAAACGACAGTGATTCCAATAGTCAAGTGAGCAAAAGCAAGGATAACTCAAATCGAAGAAGTATATTCCGCAGTCAGTCAAGCGATACCAATACTAGTTCAAGCCCATACGCTCAATCCAATCAACCTTACCCGAACGGTATCACAGATCCGACCACGCCTGATTGGGCAGTAGACCGGTCACGCAAGAGTAAAGAGGTAGTCGATATCTTCGAGAGGGACTTTGACAGACCCAACGACGGTGGGATAGGGTTTAATTCGGTGAAGAAGAGGTTAAGCTTGTTGAAACTAGGAAAGAAGCCAAGCAAGCCAAACGGCTTCATGGGTGG
Organism: Hypoxylon sp. PDH2405; assembly: GCA_023628415.1. NCBI lineage: Eukaryota > Fungi > Ascomycota > Sordariomycetes > Xylariales > Hypoxylaceae > Hypoxylon > Hypoxylon sp. PDH2405. The sequence continues at coordinate 282,947 of JAMAKT010000046.1, forward strand.
GGTTAATGAGGAATAATACTAGACATCGCAAAGGATTCCGATTCGTGGTATATGAGCGCGCAATGAACAAGACTACGGTGAGGGAATACCAAATCTGAGGGAGCAGGATAACGAGTGGCTTGACGATCAAAGCTGGCGTTCAGGACTATATTTTTGTGGGAGGGCGAAGGGGCGCCAGAATTAAGTGCTGTATCGATGCCATCTATCTGCGTTGGCGAACTGCTAGGTATTGTTTTCTTCTGTCTTTTCGATACGAGCTGTTGTCGAGAGTAGTCTTCCTACTCGGCCTCTGGAAATTTTGTAGAGTTATACATTTCCAGCGACGAGATTTCGATTCTGTAATCAAAACCTGACCGCAAAGATGGCCAGAGTCATGATTTATCGCCGGACCCCTGTCTTACCTCCCATGGGAACTTCATTGTATATGACTTTTAATCAAAAATTCGAACATTGAGACCTCTTGCTATGTGTCAAGTAGAGCGAAGTGGCAGCATAGTACTTAATTGTGATTGTTGGGTCGGGTCAGAAGTTTTGAAGGTACCTGATGTATGCATTCGGCATTTCATTACCCGCGATCTTCACAACCAAGAAAGCTGCTGGTGATCTACAGCGCTGTGTCTTCCTACCGCATACCGGATAAATGAAAAGGTTACGAAGTTTCGCGAGAAGTCTGCACCGAGGATGTCCGACGGTCCTTTCGGGGACACTTTTCAAGTATTTGGATTGCACCATTGACCCCCGGCTGTCGTGAAAGGCGAGGATCGCTTGCGATGCTCAGAATTAATAGGTAGGTACCTTAGTTGGAAGAAACTGCACATTCCCTGCTCCTTCGCTAGGGTGCATTTCGTTCCACCACGCGAAAACTATTTTCTTGTTTGTTTAATGCTGTGGCTTTTCAAATGATAGGTAGGCATTGGAGACTCGCTTTCAATAATCTACTACCATATGATAATAGGGCGCTTGTTCGTTTACAGTAATATTTTGTAGCAACAGCATACCTAACTCGGGCACTATAAACCTTGGAATAGGGGACCGAACAATGCCGACGGACCCACGTAAGATGCCCACGCAAGCCCGTTCTTCGGGGGAGGCTTGATGCTCCGGTAGATGTTAAACTCGATTTATTCTTCTCTTGTTCGTATGAGTATTAGAATACAAGAGCAAGGCTTTCTCTATCTCACAAATCTGTGCTCCGAAGGGATACAGTTTGAGATCAACCTCCCTGTTCGGCCTTTTTATACGAATCAAGTAGATGTTGCGATGATTGCTGCTCTGTGACTGGTGGTCCGGCGCGCATGGGGTATTCCGCAATTAGGGGGATCTTGGTCGGGAACGAGGCGCTGCAAGGCAGTTGGCTGAACTGAAGCCGCTGATCCCGGTTTGATCCAGCGAATAACAGAGCCGAGCGCCATCTCCCGGCTTGGCGGAGTTTGGGAATAATGATCCCTCTTTCAGCACCGCAAACATATTTCTAAGATGGGATGAACAACGTGTTTTGAAGAGGGTGGAATCAGCAACAAGATGGCTGACGTTGTCCATTTCGGCATTCCGATCTCCTCGTCGGCTTTTCCTATTCTCCTACCATCTTCTTCTTGTTTATTCATGTGGTATTTCCCACCTTGATTGCATTATCCTGCCTTGATTTAATTGAAACGAACCTCCTGATCGGGCTGCCAGGTTCATATATTGCTTACGTCCTCTTTTCATATTGTGATCCAGGCACAGTTGAGGGCCACGATTCAGAGAGCTCCGGTAAATCGATTGCCTAAAGCAGCCCCAACCAATATGCTTAACAGAGCTTCTATGATTCGGAGATAGTGACGCAGACGACAATGCGAACTGTATCAAACCGGATCTTACCACTTGCCGCCCGCTATGGCTCCGTGCTCTTAGCCGCCGTGCTTGTTTATTACGTCATTCGCGAGCCCTTAACCGCAGCCGTCAGCAGTATATCATTCGCAGTCAAGGGAGATTTCTATACCACCGGCCCAGGTAACGACCGAGGTAGCCTTCCGGTCATTGGCAGCGAGGGAGCTAAGGACAAGGAACACTTGATTCCCGCCGGTGCGCCCGAAGCGGTTGTCGAAGATATCCCCGAGAAGAATCCTCAGAAGCCAATTGGCGAGGAGGATGGAACCGACCATGTAAAAAAATATAAGTCAGATCCGATTCCATACCCACCCATCGGCGACTATTTCCCATGGCTTACGCATTCCGAGTCTCCGCCGCCCGTCCCCGAAAACAACCTGCCTCCCCATCCACACGTCGACGAAGCAACGCCGCTCTTGATTGGCTTCACAAGGAACTGGCCGTTGCTATTACAGTGTGTGAGCAGCTATATCGCAGCGGGATGGCCTCCGGAGGACATATACGTGGTAGAAAACACGGGCGTGTTCCACGCGAATCGAAATCAGGAGCTGGAACTGCAGAATCCCTTCTTCCTCAACTACACGGCGCTAGGCATCCTCGGGGTGAAAGTCGTAGAGACACCGACCCTCCTCAGTTTCTCACAGCTGCAGAATTTCTTTCTGAGCCTGGCACTAGAGCGCAACTGGCCTTTCTTCTGGTGGAGTCACATGGATGTGCTGGTGCTCAGCGATGAGGACGTTAAGAAAAACGACCGCGACCACGACTGGGACCACGATCCGTATGCGACCATCTACGAGCGATGCATCGGACTGTTGCGGTACCTCAACGGCCCAGATATGCCGCCGTGGGCTACCCATTTCTTCGCCTTCGACCACCTCGCCCTCGTTAACCGCGACGCGTACCTCGAGGTTGGTGCTTGGGACACGCAGATCCCATACTATTCCTCCGACTGTGACATGTACCTGCGCCTGCACTGGGCCGGCTACTGGCAACCACAGAGCGAGGCCGGCCTCATCTTCGACGTGGCGTCTGTGCTCGACGACATCGCAGCCCTGTTCCGCGTCCCCGGCGCACACGCCACGTTCAAGGGCGATCCTGTGTACACAGGGACTAGCGACGGCAGCTCTAAGGACGAGCGCGCGCACCACGAGGCAGAAATGAAACGCGAAAAGGACATGTACCCTTGGGTCGAGAAGGAGGGGGAGACCTTCGCCCACCTCGTCGAGGTCGCCGGCCGCATGCAGGATCTCAAGTGGGTGGACGAAGGCGTGCGGCGAAATGAGTGGCAGAATCGGCAGACAGGTGGACAGTCCGATCCATTCTACCGCGACTCGGAAGGCTTCGCGGCTGGTCTCGAAACACTGGTCGATGCCGGACGGCGCGTGTTTGCGGATAAATGGGGACATCGCGGGTGCGACTTGCTGGCCATGGGTATCGAAGGGAAAGACGCATGGCGACTCGAGCGCGATTGGGATATACGCGAAAGTCCTGGCAGCGTGGGGGGAAACTGGGGAAGAGATTGGATGACGGGGAGTAGCGACTTGAGTTAACAAGAGCAAAGGATTGAGAAGATAGGAATCGGGAAAGTGACTGGAGCGGAACGCGTCTGCCTGTTAATAGTTCGCAACGATTTGAACTACTTGGGCTGGATGTGCATATTCTAAGGCGTTCATGGATGATTTGGTGGGAGTACAGCCCTCCCTGGCGTTATTTAGAGTACTTTATTATTGAAGGGGACTGGAGTATAGATGAAGTTCATTGTAATGATATACATCAAGATTGAAAATAGCCCGAGATATGAAACTTGGGTCTAAGGCCCTCTTGTCTCTAACTATGCGAAATCTAACACCTGGCCAACAGACACCAAGATCTAGAGGAATCTTATGATCCAGCTGTAAGATTTGGTTTGGAACGTTAAATGACCTGTCTAAAGCAACAGTGACTGGGCCTGATTCTAGGGAATGTAGATTCTGAGAACGATGCTAAATTAAACTTCGATGGCATCGCATGTTATCTCGGCGAGCATGCCTTGTTATGTGCGACGTAAACGGTCGCCAGATATGTAATGCTATCAGTACAGCTTGTCAACTTGATATCTTCAGAGGGGACCCTTGTTGTTCCATGCGATGAGAGGGAATAAGATACCTAGCTAATGACGAAATATCAAACTCCAAGGAATCGTAAGAGGTCTTGAGATATAGTTCCTTCGGGCATATTGTACCTTCTAATTACATCTAATTACGAGTGATGTACCTTTGATTCTTGACACTCTTAATAGGAATATATGCCTTGGACTGTGGCTATATTAATCTTCGGTACGCAACCTTTAATGTGGTGTTACGGACTTCATACACTTGGGTTAACTGCCCGGCTACATTGGTCTGAGGACTATGATAACGCAAGCTTAGCATCCTACTCATGGTGTCGTCATCAAGGTCTTGAAATGAAATCATAACACGGCTTTCTGCCTAGATATGGCATCCAACTGATTCATGTCCCATGGCGCCGATTGTCTAAACTACTGCAATGGCGAAAGCAGGCCAAGCCGGAGACGAGATTCATTGCGTATCGATGTGGCGATAAAACACTACGTCCAAGAGGTTCATCTGAACGAATAGGTAGGTAGTTGAATCTAAAGTAAGATTAGACTATGACACTTCGTTGTTCACGACATGACAATGGCTTACGAGGTCCCAGTGTGTTGGTTATACTAGGATTGACCTATAGCAGTGGGACTGCAAATACGTCCCCGGGGCAGACTTATATAGCCAAGCAACTGTATTATTTCCAAGGCGGAGACCTGTGAGTATGTGAAACATGGTATCTGAAAGGTAACTGGCCTCTAACCGCGTATATACTCACCAGGCCGTTCAAACACTTCCCCACGGCACTGTGGTTCAATCCACAAGAGCCAAATATTTCTTTCTTTCTTTCTTTTTTAATTGATAAGACACCCGTCAATCAAGCAGATTTACATTCAATGTGATGTGGCCGATAGCGGTTGGTATCGATGAATGACGCATTAAAACGCCAGAATTTGTTGTTCAGTCGCGATCGGGAATGGATACAAGCCGAGTAAAGTTCTCGAACGAACCATCTCGAAGTCACAAAGTTCTCGAAAAAAAAAGAGCGCTCCACCTAAACCAGTTTTTTCTTGATCGAACTTCCACATTTGGAATAAGAGACACCCGGAGTTGAGTCTCAACTGAGCATGGTCGCCCAGATGAATAGTAGTATACAAATGATGCTTACTATGAAATGACATCTTAGCGCCAGCATCGGGTGTAAGCAGTGTACTGTAAGTGTGAGGGCGAGGCCCACGATTTTTGTAGTAAAGTATGGTGACCATGGTATACCCAGCTGGCAAAGAAAGACTGGATCGATGGGGTTTCGTTATCTCTCGGCATGTGAATGAGAGGGAGAGTCATATGGGGAGGTTTTGAATTGAAACAATAGGGGTCCTGAAATCTAGACTTCCTCAAATGGTGGCGTGATGTCATTGGGCGCGATCCTGAGGGAAAATGAAACGTCCTATATTAGAATCAGATAAATTTGTACGGTTGTAAAGATGCGGAGTTGACGTATAGTGGGAGGAGACCCCCAAGCTATTGTGGTAGACCAATCATACGCGACCTTCTCGAGTAGATGGCACCAATAATGTTTCCGGGTCGGATGATGTTCAAGACCCGAATCCGATCGGTAGATTCCCGTAGACATTGACAGGGGACTGCATCTACCTTGGTGCCTTGTAGACATCGAGTATAGGAATCTGTAGTAAATCCAATAAGGAAGAGTTAGGTTCTTTGACCTAGCAAGGTGAATCTACAGGTACATATGTACCTAAGCTACATGGTAAAATACCAGGTAGGGACCGAGGGTACAGGGATGAGGATTCCCGAACCGATCGTCCCGAATTTTCGTGCTGATCAGTCCGATCGCATGGACACCGTTGCGGGTTAATTTTGACTCGTCCGGAATTGTTTCAGAATCTACAGTATTCAGTTCTTACAGTATGGAGTTAGCCACCTGTCCATTGTTACTCCTTCGAATTGACCAAATTGCACCGACTCTCAGGAGGCCGCCAACTCTGACCGACCGATAGGCAACTGAGCTATATCAGGGTACATAAGCTACGAGCTGTGGAGATGATAGGCTACTACATAGTACCTAGCCCCCCGGTCTTAGCGGCAACATTGACGACGATGCCAAGCCTCCTACATCTCAACATAATTCTTACTTCCCACGATGGTTATTATCGCGTAACAAATCTACATTCTTACCGTTCCAATGAATTGTCTGGTATTCCCCGTAACATTGTTTGTGCACAACGTTGCCCGTTCAGGTTCTATCCCGAAAGAGAGCAAATCTAGATATCTGTCCCTCGCTACCAGACGAACCACATCGGAGCCTAGGTATCTAGATATCAACGAGATAACGAATAGTGAGATTTCGCATTTGGGGTTTCGCAACACGCGATACGCATATGTAGTAAGTAAATGTCCATAGAGGAGACATATGTCTTAGTAGTCGATGCAAAAGTCAGGGGGTCCCATTCGATATAGTCCAATGAAAACCAAACTCGTAACACCATGGAGATAGAGCCCAATACTACCTGCCTAAGTCGTCTCTCAGCCTCAACGATGGATGGGCTTGCGTAGGTGCGACCACACCAACCTGTTACCTAATGCCTGTCCATCGCCAATGTGACCTATGGACACAGCCGCATGCCATTATCAGTTATGGCCCAATGACCGGAACTGGAGAAGAAAGCTCGAGGAGGAACAATTTACCTAACTCAAAAACTACCTAGGTAGGTTATAGACTTTATTATTATTCATTATACGCCACATATGGGACGGCTTTGCTATGCGCAGTTCCACCGAGGTCGAAAATGTAACTAGGAAAATGCCTTAGAATCAACGCTTTTTAGATGCTGATATAATCAATCGATGGCCCTGTCAGGGTTGAACTTAGGGTTGAACAAGGTTATAAGCTGTTGTAGTAAGTTTTAACTATTTCCCGAACCCTGATGACTGGATTTGCACCCAAGATCTGGTAATGCACATTTGATAGGGCTAGGTATGTTAATTGTCCCAGTAAACCACCACACATCTCTACACCCGGTTCTTTACTATTTGCCGATGTGGCGTACAGATATGCGCAGATATGCGCAGGTATGTTGCGTTGCAGCTGACGGTTCCTGAATCTAGGGACCTCGATCTCCACAGCGAGAGCAGCAGATGGACACGCACGTAAAACTCCCTAGGCATGGTTTCTGCATTCTATGTTGGTTGATTGTGGATTCACAGGCCGGATTTGAGGCGACACAGACTAGGATCAGCCTGGGAAACTTCCGCATCGAGTAGCTCATCAAGCAAACAAGATACAGAGTTGAATAACTCGGTTGACTCCATCATCGTTGACACTGGGGATGCATGCCATGCCCATCTAGGCCCGGAGGTCCTACCATGTAGGATCATGCCGTTGAAGATCTTTGCGACATCCAAGAGACAGCATCGTTCGATGAGTCGTGTATGAGTACCTCTTGGATCGGGGTACCGCTATCTGGTCGCGAATAGATGAAGCCGAATATTTCATCTCACGTTGAGTACTTATATCTCGAGCTCTCGTCCTGCCGTTTCGTCTGATTTCTAGAATTCCTCGTGCCAACCAACCCGCAAGAATAGCAACAAAAGTATTAGAGAAAGACATCCATATCCTCTTTTCACCATGACGACCAACCATTCTGAAAAGGGACAGGCGGGTGCCTTCCGTCAAGATGATATGGCGCCGACGCCGATCGTCTCGACCCTGCCGTCGAGCGGACCTTCAACGGGGACAACCACTCCGTCAATTCACTCCGGTAAAGGGGCCGATGAGAAGCAATTTGAGAGAGTCACCGAGCGTGCAATTCTTCCTAACCAACTTGGAACCGAGCTGAGTCGACAAATCCGTCGTGAGTATCCGTCTCGAACCATTAACGCAAAACATGAGACTGATAGAAGCTAGACAAATATGCCTCCTCATATAGGAAAATATTCGGAGTCATCTTTACGGTCAACTTGGCTGTCTTTATTGCCTTGATGGCAGTGTATAAGGGAATGCCTAACTCGCGAGACGTGGGTAGTGCCGCATCCGCAAATCTTATGGTCAGCATTCTGTTCCGCCAAGAGGAATTCGTCAACCTTTGGTATGAAATCTTCACATGTGTCCCCCACTCGTGGCCCGTGTCCATTCGAAAACGCCTAGCAAAAGTATTTCATTATGGCGGCTGCCATAGCGGTGCGGGTACAGCTGCAGTAGTATGGTATATCCTATATACTATATTGGCAACCAAAGATTGGATTGATGAGAAGGTGACGGATCAGTTGGTAAACATGATCACCAGCTGGATCTTGGTTTCGATGTTTGGAATCATCTTAACATCAGCTCACCCTGACCTGCGTCGGAGGTTCCACGACTACTTCGAGGCTTTCCACCGTTTTGCTGGTTGGACCGCTCTGACGACGTTTTGGATCCACAACATATTCTCTGCCAGAGTCACTGCTAGGCAAACCGAAACCTCTCTCGGATACGTCCTTGTCCACTCCCCTAACTTCTGGTTCATTTGCATCTCAACCTCATGCACCATCGCGTCATGGTCTCGTCTGCGCCACCGGACGGTGTACCCTGAGAAGCTAAGCGACCATGCTACTCGTCTGCACTTCAAGTACAGGGGAATGGCACCTTTCTACGGTCTCAAAATTAGCGACAAGCCTTTGACGGAGTGGCACGCTTTCGCCACCATTCCTGACACTGATCCCGAGTCTGGAAAGATCAACGGCTTTAGCGTCGTAGTCAGCAATGCGGGTGACTGGACTAAGAAGCAGATTATGAAGCCCAATGAGCGAAAGCTCTGGGTTCGTGGTGCTCCTCTTCACGGTCTCCTCTATACCTCAAAGCTGTTCAAGCGAATCGTTGTGGTAGCCACTGGATCTGGCATTGGCCCTTGCCTGTCTCTCCTGTTCGCCGACATTACGCCGCGCCGCGTTTTTTGGAGTACGCGAGAGCCGGTTGCGACATACGGTGACCGTGTCGTGGCAGAGGTTAGAAGAGCTGATCCTAATGCGGTCATCTGGAACACCCATGAGAGAGGATATCCCGATATTGTTCGGGAGGTATACCAACTCGTCCACGAATCAGACGCAGAAGCCGTGTTCATCATCTCCAACCCCAAGGTCACAGAGAAGGTTGTCTATGGTATGACAACTCGTGGCGTTCCCGCCTATGGAGCTATTTTCGACTCCTGAGCAGCGACGGAGAGGATTTAAGGAGCCTGACTCAGATCAATGGTTGCTAGCTTTGGCGAGCCGTCTGAGCTTGCTAAGGGCACCAGGGCTGATGAAGTGGAGATGTGGGCATTAGTGAAGCATAAAGTTGGAGTTCATTGTGGGATTCTAGCTCGAGGAGTGGCATTGTCGATGAGAAGCTGAACTTTTAAATTTGAGCGTGCCCTAGTAGAACCGCTCCTGTAACTTTTCACTTCACAACATTCTTTTCCCCGTACCTATTCCCTGTTTCATTTCGAACTCTGTAGGATGTTGTCGGACTCATGATGATACTGTACATAGATTATTGGATAGGCGAAATGCTGCTTCTCCGGTTGCACCCAGATATCAGCTATCAAAAGCTTAGATTAGACTTAGATCCCACCATGTAACGACACTATCCACAAATTCAATCTTTATCGTTTGATGTGCCGCTCTCTAGTTGCGTCGGCTTGTTCGCTAAGCGTACCTATTCTAGTGCATTTGGCCGATCCCGTCTGGTTATACCCCTTTTAATTATCAGCTTATCATATAGGTTGACTGAATCCACATTTAGCAATTACTGACCCTAAGTACGTAGACATCTTGGAATTTCTGGAATAGAAAGCTATGAAGAAAGCTACATACTTGTCGGTATCGTCTGCCCATACATTTTAGGTACCTCACTGTTCGGCTCAAGGGCGCAATATTGAATGTAGCTGAGGTTGGTACCGGGTCTTTAGGAAACATGAGGTGACTAGAATATAAGAGCTATGGACTAACTATGACAGCATAGTAATGTCCCATTTTGGTGTTGCTGGAACAATAGTTCACATATCAACAAGAGTGGACGAACACTGTAGGGGCAAATATGGCCGCTTGCGCGTAGGGAAAGTCAATCTAGGGACCCAAAAGTTAGGGTCTAAACCACACAATGACTCTCCATCATCAGTGCTAAAGATACGGTGTATGGAGTGTTGACTTGTATATTGACTGATGTTGCTATCTGTGGCTCACATACACATTCCTGCCCAAATGCCTTGTACTGTGCCTAGGAGCAGCCCTTAACCACTTAGTTCATTACCTAAATCAATATATTAGTGTTCCTATGTACATTAAAGGAATCTTCCTTATATAATATCTTAGGCTGAAGATATTCTCTGAAGCGCTCTTTGTTTTGTTAACGTTCAGCAGACGTCTTGAGAAACTACTATAGGAGATACCCTATTAGTTGTAATACCGGGGCCTTGCGCCTCGACTTGGACTAAAGCAAACTGCCCAGAGATACTTGCTATAGTTTCAAACCCAGTTCTCTCTACCTCATCTGCTAGAATGAGACTAGAGTTGCTGGATCCTGCATAAACTTTCCAGGAATTGTGCTCCGTCGAGCCAAGCCAACTCATGTACACCGTTGTTTTATTGTTGGATGCATCTATACAAGCAAAGGCACTTGGTGATGTCTTCGGTCGGCCGACCCATGTTTGACGATAGGCGCGATATGAGAACATGAGACCATCACCGGGCCCAAATTGAGCAGTCATGAGGACCGAGCCATCCGGATTGTATTCTCGAATTTTGGGTGTCGACCCATATCCCATGATAACATTCCCGTTATCCAGAAGCTGGAGATTCCCCTGAGAACGGGCGAAGACTGGGTCTTGAGCATCGACGTATTCTTGGTCTAGTGTTGCCTTCTTGGTTTCTGTGTCCAGGCTCATGAAAATGCCTTTTGTCTGGTTAACACCGGATGCAACTTCCGAGTTGTCATTGTCGAAGATGCTGATTTGGACAATATTCCCCAGATCGTGTCGAATCCTAGCATCATGCTGATAACAAAAGGAAAGGCGATTGTCAAGTTGAAAATCACCACCCGTTTGGCCCTATACCTTATTAGCACACGTTTACAGCCATATATGTTATCTGGGCTGTAGAAAGGATGCTGGTTCGAAGGTGACTGTCATACCTGTAGAGTCCATTCCACGGTCCCATTTCTTGAGATCTTGAAAATCGAACAGTAGTATCTTGAAGAGATCAAATATGACCCGTCTTCAAATTTGTCTACCGAGTTGATGTGGAAATAGCCGTACGGAATAGATTGATTCTTTCCAAAATCTGATATGGGGTAAAACTGGAGGACATTCGAAATGGGAATCTGGTCAACATGGTCCAAGGCGCTCCACTTGAAAAGTATTTTGCTGGTCTTTACGTCCAACTCATAGAACAAACAGTCCGCTACCCAGCCATCTTTTGGGCCACCAACTGAGCTCAGGTCGTATTGGGTAACGTTGTATGCCGTTACCAGAATGGTATCCTGAGCCGTGATCTTAGACTCGTGCATATCAAGATATGACACGAGCTGTGTAGGATCGAGTCCTGATATGGTCACGAAATCTTCCTCCTCTGCGGTCAATGAGACGTTGTAGATGCTGGTATAAGAATCATCGAGGATTTGAATAATGCCATGGCCCCAACCGTACGGCTCAGATAAAGAGATTCCGTTGAAAAAGGTTAAGACAGGCTTTCCCTCAAATATTTGCGTTTGGAAAGCGGCGTAATCACCAACACTACTCTGCCAGACGAGCTCATTATTATCAGACATGATGAAAAGGCTGTAGTTGTGCGCATATTGTCCGTTTTGGTCGAAAAAGAGATATCCAGGAGACGTAGGTCCATATTTCGTTATATTCAGAGATGGTCTGCAGGATCTAATGTAAGTACTTGCTCATTTATGTAGTCTCTTCGTGTGGAACTCAAAAACTGGGTTGTGGCACTGAATCCTTCGACATTTTGGACATATCATCTCCATAAGTATAGATGTACCCGCATACATGGGATATGGTATAAAGCTGGATAATACTTACGGTTCGGCAGAACTGGATTTATATGTCTGCCATGGCCAAGTAGTGTTTTCCGCTGAAACTGGTAGGCATTGAAGAATGCCTACTAAAAGGCATATAGGGTAGAGTGAGAGGTGCATGTTGACTATTTGTTTTCTCACTCTATCCTATTGGAGTCATATGAACTCTTCGTAATATTAGACAGCACAGCGCTACCATATATATAAATGCTTTAGAAGTCGTCCCCGATCTCGCTTTTCACTATAGGATATCCAGAGTACTATACAGGTAGTGATGTGCATTGCCCCTGGCTTTAGCCTCGGCACTAGACAAGGACCCTCGAAAGGTGATTATGATGGATACCCTTTTCAGTATAGCATGCCCCAAAACTATTTTACATAGCTTCCCTTCCCTCGTAGAGGCTATTAACGAATAAGACCGGTATTTCGAAGCTCCATTATGCTAACAGGATGTACTAGATATGTCTTTTCGACTGTTAATAAACCTTATGCTCCCAAATATGTATGAATTAGATCAAGGGAATCAACTACGAAGCGTTAAAATCCCGACGAGGATATAACTCTAACTAACAACAATGCCGGTGGGTTCTTGGGTGATCGCCGCTCTTTACATCTACATCGGAAGGCAGTGGACAAGAATGAGTAATAAATTACGAACATTCGGCTTATTTTGGTTAAATGCCGAAATACATGACACTTTGGTCCTCGAACCGAGAATAATGTGAATCTAGCTCGGTGATGTGGGTTGAGGGGATCTAATCAGCGGATCTGATAAGATTAATCGGAATCGGTAACCAATCACCTCCTTACCGTGTGGGTCAGTGTGGCAGGGTAGCTGCTCGGTCAATTTCCCTTCTAAGCCTGTCTTCAGCGAGTTGGAAAACATGAGACTGAAGGCATCTGTCTTGCCCATCGCCCTTTTCAAAGAACTTGAGATTATAGAATGTTCTTCAGGGTAGTTAGGTGTACCTCATAAGGAATGCTAATTGACCTCCTCGCAGTGCTTTGCACTTTGCCTTTTCGCGTACCTGTCAACACATCTGCGCTCCATTTTAGTTACAGAAGTGCCCCATCCATTGTGCGTACCAAAACACAAAACATCAATGCCCACATTGCATCTTCGACAACCGTCAACAACCACTGACAAGATTATCATCACTGCCGTCACTACTACTATTATGCAACATGGCAAGCAACAACCAATCCAGTAATCCGAGTCCTCCACTTGTTTTTGGGTCCGGAATGATGCAACCCGCGGAATTCACCTTCGTTAGCCAGGGAGCACAAGCGCCCGACGCGACCGCCGACAGCGGAAACAATAAACAGAAAGACCCCGGCCAACAACCAGTGGACCAGCCCCCCAGAGTCGATAGATATACCCTTGAGGAGAGGCGCAAGTCCTCCCAATCTAGAAAAGCTCAAGTTGCCCCATCATCAGCAGCACATGTGACCTTCAATGGAGGATTGTCGCCGATGGCCAACAGGAGAACTAGCACACAAATCCGCAATGGCTATACGATTGATCCAGCCTTCAATGGCGGATCGGAGCGATGGATAGGATCTTTCACGCACCCCGACGAAGCCGATGCAATGATTGATAATTTTAGAGAGCTCAATCCAGGTCTGGTCGGTATGCGCGTCATGATCGAAAAGAAGAGCAGTCTCGAGATCGCCGAGGAGAATGCTCCTCGGCGCCCGCTGCCGCTCCTACCATTCAACGACAGCTCCAGTCCCCCAGTCACCAAGAAGCGTCGAGTACAGGGAGTCCCCGAAACCTGCGCCAACTGCAACCAGGAAGGCCACGTTTTAGGCGATTGCGTCTGGCCATACAGCAGACAATTTGGCGACATCCTCGGTTGCGCCCTTTGCAACACCAAGGACCACTGCTTCGACGAGTGTCCCAACCAGCGGGACATGGACGATTGGGGTAGGTTCTCCGTTCTAGCCATCAGGCGAGGGGGCAAGTGTATGATCCGCTCCGACTTCCCCATCTACGAGAAAGCCCTGGAATTCTGGGACCAGGAAAGGCTCGACAACAACTTCCAGATGCCATGGGCACGGGAGTCCGCCGTGTATATACTAAGCAAGCAAGGGACTGTAACCTTCTTGCGATCGTGGGACTACAAGCCTGATCCTCGAAGGCCCATCCGTACGGATCATAATCTCACAGCCGAAAATCTCAGAAAAGCTGTACGGACCGATCCGGGCTCCTTCTCTTCCTTCAGAGACCGCCGTAGGGACAAGGCCAACAAGGCCAAGGCCGCCCGAGACGCAAATGCGTCTCAGAGCGAGGACCAGCCTCAAGCCCAAGCTAAGGGTCGAGATGTGGCGATGCAAGACGGCCAGATGCAGGCTACCATAGCCGCAACTCCGCAACCGATGCCTACAGCCACACAAGCACCTCCTGAACTCAGAAGAAAGGTTCCTAGTACATCTAATTCAACGGATCACACACACCAACCTGTAGTCAACGTGGCCCAGGGGGCGAAACTTGGCGCCTTTCAGAGACGACAGCTAGAGACGGCTAACACTAAGCTTAGTGATACTCGAAAGTGAGTGTCTTGGTCCAACTTGTAGCACTTTGTCTGTTTATAAGGTTGTGTATAACGAGTGCAACGCGAGAAGGAAACCACTAGAGCTGGTAAGCACATCGTATGCTTTGCGGACAATGTTTAACAACAACCATGACATGAGAAGGTAAACTATTAGAGTTAGTACGCACATGGTTCAACTCTTTTAAAACCCACCGGAACTTTAGAAGGCAGCGGGTTCCGACAGGGAGATGGAGACACAAGCTATAAGGCGTCTAGATAGAGCTAGTACCTTGGCAAGGCTATGATCACTACATGTATTGGGCTATCCCCGTTACCCATCATGGCTATAAATGCCTGACGTTGGTGCTGGATTCTACGGTACGGCCAATATCCTCCGAGTTCCTAACAGCATACGAGCCATTACAAATCTACGAATTCGAGCAGGACCAAGCAGAGTGGGTGAAATCTCTATTAGGCTAGGAATCAGTTACAAGCTGTACAAAAAGTTTTCATACAGCAGTCGTGAATCACGTTTCGTTCAAACCTAGTTACAGAATATTTTCTATAGTTACATGCTGGGATTGAAAGACTTGCAACAAGGTTCGGCGTGTTGCTGATCTGGACACGATTTGTGCGGTAAAAGCTCATGAGATCTGGCCATTCGATATGCACAATTTACGATTTAGTAACATTGGCTGTGATTGTTAATGAACTGCCAACTCTTCCTGTCGCTCTTTCTGGGGTAATCGTTATCCTCGAAAGAACCTCACCCCCTGCGGTTACTATGGGACATATTCCTACGTCCTGGTCCTCAAGTAAGGTCTCGATAACTTTACTGTTGCTTATTTGCAGGTTCGTCCTCATCCAGCCAAGATAGAGGCTGCTGCTAGAGGCAATTGCGCACTCATTAGGTGCTGGAATTTGTTTTTCCAAGCGGCCTGGGTGCTACATTAATACCCCTCTAAGGTGGGTGTCTATGTAGATGATATTTTCTCACACGTTTCAGAAGCTTCACAGCTTAGAACCTTTCCTAATACAACGTGGGCCTTCACAATTACCACTCTCCTTTCTGTGGGCAGAGGTTCTTTAAATGTACCTGCGGGTACCTCTTCAAGACAAAATCATTTTCCTGCGCGCCTTTCAATCTCCAATCCGAAACGAGCTCCAATCTAACCATAATCCAATCACAGTCATAGTCAACGCATCATCACAACCACATGCAATCACTTCAAAATCAAACATCCATCAATCTATAATCACCGACATCATGACAACCATTCAAGATAGCTTGCCCGCCGCAGCTGTCGAAAGACGACAACATACCATCCAATACTGCGCCAAGCTCCTCGGGGAGACTGAGGACGAGATCTCTGATCTGGTTCCCGAAACCAAAAGCATGGCTATCGAGTACCTCATTAATAAGAAGAAAGTCGGCCCTAACGTGGGGCTGCATTACTTCCATTGGAGGATCGATTTCACGATGTGGACAATCGTCTCCGACAATAAGGGTGGAGACCCGTTTCCCTACGAGGACAGCATGCCCGACTACAAAGCCGAGCCATTCTCTGTCGAATACAATGATGCCTACCAAAAGCTCGTGCCCGCGAAAACCGACACGATCGTGAAGATGCAGCAGCACCGCCAACCGAGAGAAGGACTAGACGAAAGTGGGGACCTGTCATTACATCAAGCAGAGGTAGCCTCTGAGAGAGACATCGAGATGCGTGATCTAACTCGCGTATTGAACCACAAGGTAAATGATTTACAGCATCAGGTCGACAAACAAAGGGATGAAGTCGAACGGCTCAGCGGTCTATTGCACAGTCAAGATGCAAATATCCATAGCCTCCAAGAGGCGAACCGGCGCAATAGCATGGAGATCCGAAGACTGAATGGTCTACTACAGACGGAGCAGCCAGTTCGTAGAAATGCTAGCGACACCTTGACGGCAGGGAACCAACAGGCAAGCAAAGCGACTGCCGGGACCCCACAGCTCCGTGGCCAGCTACAGGGAGAACAAGAAGCTCATGAAGCTACTGTCAATTCTCTCCAAGCAGCAAACGAGAGGGCTGATAAAGCAAGCAGGATGGCAGACAATTGGGAGAAAGAGGCAAAACGCTTACGCGATATACTGGAAAAGGAGCGCCAAGAACACACTCGTAGCTTACATGAAGCTAACTTTCATCGTCGTGTATGAGCGCTGATTCTTGGTTCGAGAGAGGAAAATCGCGAAACTACACCTAAGAGCTGCTAGGTGCGCTGCCAAGAGTTTACGTATATGGCTACTAGATGTCGTCAAATAACTCATAAAGTCTACTCTGAAGTCCTATGAGGTTACATAGAGGTCTAGTCGTAATACAATTAAGATGTTCTCTAATGTGAGCCTACATGCAGCTCGGTCTGTGATGTGAATTATGCTAGTGGTTTAAGCAGGCAACCGCCATAGGATGGGTTAAATCAGTACATTATCTGGATGCAGGGGTGTTCAAGATTGCGAAAATTTATCAAATGCTTGTACGACACTCGATAACGTTAGATGTGAGGATGATCCTGGGTGAGATATGAGACCTGCAGTTGGCCCCAAGTAAATAGATTGGGAAGAAAATGCTTGCACCTTACTAGCGATTAGATAGCTTACGGCCGGTGTGGAATCATTGTCGATGCGACGATGACCTAAGATGGTGAATTAAGCTTTTAGGGCTGACCAATCATACGTATTTCGATCCTGTCCTTCTCGATGGTCAATGCACGAGTAATTTTACAAGAGATTGTATACTTCGATAAGGATATCATGAACTACCGAAGCGTGTTGGTAATGCCAGCTGAAGCGAAGCGTGGTGCTTTAGGTAGGCAGGTTACCTAGGTTGATCATCAGTGTAACATGGTAGAATCTTATGTTGGTTACATCAATTCGTCGGTCAGATTTGTTGGTGAGTACATTCTTTTGGAATGTCACCGATTGGATACATGTATGGACCCGTGTCCACTTGCTATTATTGTTTTGTGATACCTCACCAAGTAGATTTGCTTTATTGATATCCTAATTAGATTCAACTATTTATATTTAAGGTGATATTCCTGACTTGGCGATATCATGAGCTCTCGAGTGATGATAACTTTACCTAGGTGGTAGCAATAAGGCATGAAGCTCATAGTAAGCCGTCAACGGTACTACTACTAGGTGAGGAATGTTATGTTGACCAATGAAGTCGACGTAGGGGCGATCCCAACAGCCACTGAGAACATATTACCGAGGAAGTACCGGTGAAATACCCGGAGGATCAGAGTGGCTTATTTACTTCGTCTCACCAATATGAGCAAACTACATCTACGTAGGTCTTACTCGTATACGTGCCGCTCGCATACGCACCCGCTGACTTTACGGAAGTTGCAATGTATATCGCATTTTGACCCTTTCGCGCATAATAATCAGAGAGTTGCGAACTTAGGTGTAGGTAAGTAGGCAATGCTTCAATGGGGAACTAGCAATTGAGACTAGCTGCTTTCATAGAGGCCGCGGGAATGGCTAGTAGGGCTTATCCGAAGTAAATAGTTGGTGATTTTGATATACCGTAGATCCTCAAGTTAGGTATACTACCCGAGTGAGGATTTCAATGTAACAAGAAAAAAGCTTGGTTATTCTGTTTATGACAGGGGGTCGTGGAAAGGGATGTAATTGCTACCCAATAGAATTACAGCTGGCAGCGGTATATCTGTTTGTGTGTGTCGCACTGCCGATGACCTTCCCAAAACCATTTGGTGCGTCGTATTTGTAGACCGTCTTATTCAGGTACGGTGATTATGCTTGTCATTCGATAAGCAGTTTCTAGGATTGTCTACTCATAAGAAAATGTGCCTGGGACTGGATTAACTTAAAATGATAACGGCTATCTGTTGCAACAAAGCCATGTGACATGTCTTTGTTCAAGTACTTAACCTAGGCGGTATTATGTTTGAAGAACCCACATCCCTTAGGTCTCGTCCGGAGAACTACCTAACCCACAAAATCGCCCAATTTTCACGATGAATACAATCACTGGTACTATTATATACAGGAAAGGCCATCTTGGAGGAAATTACAAGTGCAATACAATTTTTCTAACACTTTTCTGAATTTTCCACCATTTTCAAAATTAAGGTGACCACCTAGAGCAGTCTAAGATGATCGAAACTCCCGACATCACCTCCGACGAGGATGTCAGACCAAACCAAGGGACAGAAGAGATAAACAGGATGGCAATAGAGAAGGTCGACTCACTCTCAAACTTGCCCAATCATGTTGTTTCAGAACGGGAGGTGACAGGATATGAGGTCCTTGTCGATTTTGGCGATGAAACCGACTTATCGAATCCTCAGAACTGGTCTCCAAAGCTCAAATGGTCCCTTGTCGTGTTGGTATCTACTCTGGACCTTGCAGTGCAAGTCTAACTGCTTTCGACTCCGACATGTTCTCATATGCTTACTTGCTTTAGGACTCTCGCAACAATAATATGCGCACCCGTCGCGCCTCAGATCTTGGCAGAGTTCAACCAAGAGAATAGCCTCTATATAACACTCATTGTGTCGATATGGGAGTTAGGAGAGATCCTTGGACCGCTCATCGTTGCTCCTCTATCAGAGCTATATGGGCGATTCTACTTTTACCACTCTGGAACTATTCTCTTTATCATATTCTCGGCAGCTTGCGCTTTGAGTACCAACATTCAATCGTTGATAGCATTCCGTTTTCTAAACGG
This sequence comes from Hypoxylon sp. PDH2405, assembly GCA_023628415.1. Classification (NCBI taxonomy): domain Eukaryota; kingdom Fungi; phylum Ascomycota; class Sordariomycetes; order Xylariales; family Hypoxylaceae; genus Hypoxylon; species Hypoxylon sp. PDH2405. Next base: position 302,229 of record JAMAKT010000046.1, read on the forward strand.
CATGGCCGTCGTGTCTACCGCCCTCAATCCTAGCATGGTCGGCGATCTTTTTAGAGTTGACCAGCGAGGAAGCGCAATGGCAATAGTTGGGCTAGCCCCGTTATTAGGTCCCGTCATTGGTCCTATTGTAGGAGGTTATCTCGGTGACGCACTTGGATGGCGCTGGTGTTTCTGGCTCATTACCATACTATGCGGCTTCCTTGAAATATGCTTCCTGGTCTTTCTGCGGGAGACATACGCCGTCGAGATCCTAAACAAGAAAGCAAGGCGACTTCGCAAAGAAACGAACAACCCTCACATAAGGTCAAAGTACGAAACCGAACATACGGCGATGCAACTGTTCAAGGATGCCTGTATAAGACCTCTGGTGTTGCTTTTTACGTCGCCCATTTTATTTCTAATGTCCCTATACGTCTGTGTTGTCTACGGGTATTTATACCTGGTTTTGACGACTCTTACAACTGTCTTTGAAAGCGTTTATAACTTCTCGTCAAGCATAGTTGGGCTTAGCTTCCTGGGACTTGGTGAGCTTAGTTTAGGTACGAATTAACCTACTTCTACTGACCTTCATCGTATAGGCTTCGGGTGTGTGGTAGGGGTCCTTCTGTGCCGTGTCACTCTTGACCTATGGGCCCGTCGCCAATCTCAGAGTGGACAAACTCAACCCGAGCAACGTCTCCCACCAGTCGTCTTCGGCGGATTCATTCTTCCATTTGGTCTTTTTATGTATGGTTGGACAACCGAGTTCCAAGTTCAATACATGGCACCGATTGTTGCAACAGGAATCCTAGGGGTTGGTCTAGTAGCTACCATGATACCTGTGAGAAGCTACTTAGTTGACGCATTTGGAATATATTCTGCAAGCGCAATAGCTGGTTGCGCTGTGCTGAGAAATTTAGGGGGCACTTTTGTCCCACTCGCAGGTCCACCTCTATACGACCGACTAGGGTTAGGCTGGGGAAACTCGGTGTTAGGTTTCATCGCATTAGCATTCATACCGGCTCCTCTACTACTTATGAAGTATGGGCGGACTTTAAGATCTATAGACAAGCGGAAGTTTGAGGGGTAAATAATCGTGTCGAGTACGTATGCTTTCTGCTAGAGCACCAATATAAAGGCCTAATGAAGTATCCCAACCATATAGGGATGCTGCTTATCATCACCGTTCTTATCATCCGTCGTCCTCTTATGTACTTACTCAGTTCATCTCATCCTACCGGTCCTTCATCTCAAACTTTCTCAGCTTGAGTATATGAGATTATGTTGGACGTTTGATGTGCCCTTAGGTAGGTATGTAGAGCTAATTCGGCGATATTCCGGGGTTCTAGGGCCAGCATCGACCATTGGAATCTCACAGTATATTCTGGCTCGTTTTAATGAAGTCAGAATTTGAAAAGAATGTCATAGTGTCACGATGTGAACCTAGATACACGGGGGTCATGACTACGTACCTAGTTAGGCAAGAATACCCGAACCCAGTGTCTGCAGAGTGTTGTGGTATACGTATGAGCAACGATCTTTTATTTTTGGCACCCCGAGTCTCATCTCCGGCTGGAAAGGAACTCAAACTTCCGGGATTTCTCAGATCAAACCAATCTCTAGTCGAACCTTTGACGGTCTTGTCGGGATACAGGGTATCTGACATACACAATGCTGCTGCCCCAAAAGTGTCCACTGCGCGAGTCTAGGAAGTATAACGATGTCTCGATAGGGAATACGTTGGCAACTTATCTCCATATAACATCCGTCCTGCCATGATCGACGAGCTGTTTGGTCTCTGCTGAAGAGCATCTATGCGGAAGTTTCACTCTGCCGTAGGAATCACCTGTATTGTGAATCGAGTACGAGCATACAGCATATAGGAACCAGATTTTTACCTACAATGGAGTCGCTGGTTTGATAAAGGGCGATACTCGAATTGTTGCTGTGCCATTGGTTATTGTGGAGTGGTTGGGGGCACATTTGTAGGCTACCTCTAGCGACCCTTGATTGGTTCGGGAACCTCATAAGACTTCGAGCTAGTATGAAGCGCCAATAGATAGTTATATAGGGGTTCGATGATATATTGAAGACTCAAACAGAGAAGGTCGTATTAGGGGATGGTCCTCTTGGAGGCACTGAGACGTGTTTAAACGCTCGATCCAAGGTTTAGATGTTGAAGGATTGGACCTATTGTGCCCGAGATGAGACCTGATACCTGAGTAGTTAAAGATAGAAACTTCTATGTGTATCGCTAGGTACCTACTTCTCCCCTTAGGCGCCGAATCATATCTACCCATCTGCAACATCTGCATTGGTGCGCAATACGACAGATCTGTAGGTACAAGACTACAGCTTAGGTACCAAAGCTGATCGAGCCATGGGAATCTTGCTATGTACGTCTTTCCAATACGAATGGTCAGTAACCTAGGTACTACCTGTAGGATATGGGTAGGCATTTATGCAAATAATAGATAGCCGATTTATCAGCTACTATGTCTAGCGGTTGACTGACTATACCAGATACAGAGCTCCTGTTAGCTCTTCAAAAGTCGGGAATATGCATGACTGACTCAGGTACCCAACTCCTAATGTTTTATTCAAACACAAACACCCGCTGACGGCAAATGGATGCGACAATCTCAGTCATCCGCTCAAGTCGGTACGATGCCTAACAGAATAGCACGGCATAACTAGGCAATGATCATACAAGATTCCATGCTGTGAGTCACCCCTTGGAAAGATTAGGAGGCCAAGACAATGCGCAAAAGAATTCGATCAATCAGAAAATATGTTGGTGTGACTGACCATAATATGGCACATCGGATAGGAGCGAGTGTATCTTATTCGTCGCCTTGCATCTTCATCTACGGTCATAAAATACCAAAGGTTTCTAGAGCGGGCACCAATGAATGTGAGCTCGTACAAGAGATTCCACCGTACCTTTGGTCTACAGTAGGTAATGTTTTGCGAACCGCCTGTTGCTGAAGGTATATATGCTATCTTGGGCGAAAAGAAGCCAGGGACTCAAGTCTTCAATTTACCCTTATCTTACTAAACCTGAGAGAGAGTGTGAGAGGAAGCGATGACTCTATCCGAATCGCAGGATGCAATCCGACGCTGGGGTGAATACTTGACTCAAGGCAGTAGAGTATACCGAGAACTAGCTGAGCTGAGACGCCAAGTAATAAACCCCCTTTTCACACTAGTAGCTAGTTCGTGGCTCTGAAAACTTACACCTTCAAACAAAATAGGGATGGCAAAACTCCGAAGGCGACACTCACTTTGCGAACCAGCGGCAACGCGCCGATAACGCTACGGCCGAGGCGAAAGCCCGATTCTTTCACATGATGGAGCAAATCGGCGAAGAGATGAACTCTTTCAATTCTATCTTGACACTTCCAAATACCACGTCTCATAAACCCTCGCGTGTCCTGGATTTGTGTTTCGCTCCCGGCGGTTTCTCATCTATAGTTCTAAGGCTCAACCCGGCGGCTATCATCCGTGGCACCACATTACCCCCCTCGCTGGGTGGGCATGAAGTTAAGCTTCCAGAGTGGGAAACACATCCACGTTTACGCATCAAGTTCTGCGACATCACGATGCGTGCCGGTGAAATGAGTATTGACCCGGCTATGGTACCCGAAGAGCATCCGGACCGCATTAACTTCGACTTCTCCACACGCCTATTTGTTAAGGATATTTATGGTGAAGAGGAAGAAGACGAGCCTTTTGACCTCGTCATCTGCGATGGGCAGGTCCTGCGTACACACGCCTCTGCCCGCGCAGAGTATCGTGAGAATCGCGAAGCCTCTCGTTTGACACTCTCTCAATTAGTTATTTCCCTGCAGCGACTCCAGGGAGCTAGCAATAATGGACGATTGGTGATGCTGTTACATAAACCCGACGCGTTAGACACGGTATTGCTACTGCGGACCCTTAGCACCTTCGCTCAACTAAAGCTGTTCAAGCCGCGACGCAAACACGCATTACGATCATCATTCTACGTATTGGCGACAGAGATCCATGCAAATAGTGATGAGGCAGCCCGCGCCGTAAGTGTCTGGAAGAAGGATTGGACCGTGGCCACGTTTGGAACTGATGAAGAATGGAAAGCTCATCGCGCCGAGAATGTGTACAAGTTGGATGTTGTACAGAACTTGATGACAAGTTTCGGTAGAGAGCTAATAAGAATTGCGGAGCCAGTTTGGGGCATCCAGGCATCGGCATTGAGGAAAGCACCTTTTGTGCCTAGACGAGATAAGTAGAATAGGGGATCAAAATAGGGTCCGGAATACCTACTCAGATTGGGTTCGTGATGGGTTACATGGATGGGATCTAAACTAAGGAAAAGATTTTGAATCATTTGATCCGAGACCCATTACCTGTCATTGTTATTAACAGGGTCCATATGGCATGCTTCGCTGATAGTCTTCCTCCTCCTTCGGTCCTCCAGAACATGTAACCATATAAACACTGTACGTAGGTGAAATGAATCCGACTTCAACGCAACCCTGCGTGATGGGAATCGGTTGCGTCCCTGCTTCGAAACTACATCCATGGTCTCTTGCTGAAGTGAGTGACAATGGACTCCTTCTAGGTAAAGTACAAGACATCTAGGCCGTAATGTGTATGTAAGTCAGGCTTCACCCATGGTTCACACATGTAGTAACACAAGTCGATGTAAAAGTCAACGCCTTATATATCGCATCTTTCAGTATCTCTAAGTGTGCTGATTCATGTTTAACATACGCAAGCCGGTTAAATCGCTCACAGGTAGGGATGGAGCATGCTATCGAAGCCTCGCAGATGTTGATTGTTCCGAAATTTCATATCGGATGGGTCGTTTCAGCCCCCTTCGATATCAATAAAATCACTTGTGTCTTTTACATCACCATCCGAGCAGCTCCAAAACGACGCCTGGCCATTGATAAATGCTCACAGTCGGATAAGCGCCCTGGAGTGTCGCCTTTTCGTCCTACCTCGAATATCACACAGAGTTCAGGTGAGCTGTTAATAAGATTTGCCGTTCATATGTCAACCAAAAGGTATTGGTCCCCGACTTTTGCGCTTACTCAACTTCCAATTTGCAAGATGTAGAGCCCCCCTGTTCAGACAATTACCCCTAGACCCACCTTTATACCCCTAACAATGTGAAGCCTTCACAAAAGGTTTAGGAAATTATACATAAAAATGCCTTTATGTTGCAATTAACAATTAACACAATAGACAATGGATACGATGAACACATTTAACACGTTGAACAAAGGTATAAATCCGCTTAATACTACTCGGGTAACTACCTCCATCCATTCGGCTGACGGCTAAAATCGTACCATCAATAGTTCTATTCATTAGGTACAGCTTCAAATCCTTTAATATCGGAGTTTACAGCATGCCTCGTCGACCTCGTCGTCGGAGAACCCGAACTCCGCAAGGACAATTAGCATTAATCCAGGAATACTTCGACTCAGATAAACAACAACGATTAACTCTGGAAGGCTATCATACTAAAGGCGGCTAAGCGTCTGTGTATAAAGTGAAGGTTAAAGCACGAGACGGAACCTTCCATAGATCGTTGGTAATGAAATTGGCGGATCCTACGAGAAACTCGGATGTTGTAGGGATAAGAAGGGAAAGGACAATTTTAAAAGTACGAAATGAAATGCCACATTGTTGAAACCGCTGACCTTTTTCGGTGCTAGTAGAAACTGCGCAACTGCAAACACATCGTTCGCATGGGGACATTAGCAAATGATCCGTTGGCGGATGCCACTTCAGATTTAGGATGGGTTTGGATATATATGGACAATCTCGAGAACGGAACTTTGACTTCATTTATGAAACGAGCGAAAGAACAGGGAATTGTGAGATTGCCAAACCGCATGCTATGGATCATTTTCTTATGCTGTAAGATATAATGCCATCAATCAAAGCGAGACTTACTCGGCTAACATCCTCTCAATAGTAATCCGTACTTGTATCGCTTTAGCATGGCCTTCAGATTATCCCAACACAAATGAGACAACCAGAGAATACGTTCAACCAAGCGGTCTGGCTCAGTAAGTACCCCTTGACTTCTCCTAACCTGTAATGATTGATTAGGCAAACCATGATCCAAGCGAAATATACGGGTGAATGTTAATATATGAGAACTAACGGTTGTCGTGTGTAGTAACGATCTGCATGGCGATAATCTCATGTTTGGAACCTTCATGGACCATCGAGAGCATGGTCTTGTTCCTGTATTGAAACTAATAGACTTCGGATTAGCGGCCAAAGTGTAAGTCATATCTTAGGTATAAAGACATATACGACACGGTAGAACTAACACTCTAGCAGCTCGAGGAGAAGACCGCCGACAGGAGAACAACAAAATATAGAAGACGTGGGCATAGTAAGTAATAAGCATTGACATTTTCCAACATTTTCTAGAAACTGATTAATGCGTTATTAGATAATGGCCACCCTTATTGGGTTACAAACGCATAGAAAGTACGTAGGAGGGGAGATAGAAGTTGACCTAACGGAGCTTGGATATGGCGAGGCAATAGTATCCCCGGCTTCTAGACTACTAGGAGACGACGAAAATGATGAACCTGATCCGTACCCAGATGTTGAATGGCCCTTGCGGCTCATTGTCGCTGCATGTATGGCTAGTGATCCTAAAGACCGTCCAACCTTAAGTGAGCTCGAAGACTGGGTGTCCGATGAAGTTCATAATGGTACGGCAGAAGACTACCTTAACTTCTCTGGAGGAAGGGATTGGGAAACAAATGAATCGATTCGTGGAATAATACAGAGATGCATCTTTGACGCATCTTAAGGGGTTTACATTTTTATTATCTACCTTGGGTAAATACACAAGCCATGTACCTTTAATATTCGGTCTATGATTATACTTAGTTCCTACGTATGCATCTATTCGTAGAAATTACATCTCAAAACCATATTTGAACGAGTTCCGAAGCGCTCCACTTAGCCTCGAAGGAGGTGCTACATCGAGAAGCTGTTCAAGTCACCGGTGAACCGATCTTACCTTCGGGAGCAGCTTGTGATACAGGGAATCGAATGAGGTGAACTATCGTTAGTTTGTAACGTGGGAATATTTCCGGCTTGGACTGGGCAAACGCTTCTTAGACTAGGGGACCTAAAAAACCCCCATATAGTGATTAAGGTCGGAAAGGCTCGAATGACATGTACCACTAGGTTTCAATTGTAGGATACGATTGTAACCATACACGCCGGATGCCCCTAGGGAAGCTAGCCACGGCGTTAAATATAACAACAACAACTATAACAACGTGCTTAAACGGGAGCATGATTAGGTTGACGAACCCATTTTTAAAGGCGGGCACAATGGTTATCGAACAATGAACTCAAAATGGCACTTTCATTAAGTTGGTAACCAACCGAAAGGGTCGGTCTCAAGCATAAAGTAGTACTCGATTAACATGGCTTACACACCTAGTTAACTAGGGACTTAATACAGGTACCTAGGTAATCACATTATTTAATTCTCGAAACTATTGGAGACTACCTAGGTACATATACTGATAAAACGGCTCGTTCATGTAGGCTACCCGTAGTATGCAGTCCTTTACAGTTGCATATCTCCTTTGACAGCCAAACGAACGATGGTATTCTTCTGGTTTGAAGGCTTATCGAATGGCGGACAAAGTGTTAGGAAGGTCATGAGAGAACTACTCGTTGCCGACGCACTCTCACGCACTCTTGAACAGCTAAACAGTTGTCATCGATACTAGGTATCTTTAAAAGTCGGATAGCATTAATGACGTGGCGGTTTCTATGCTTAGGTTCGGCTGCAACTTTAACATAAGTCCCAGTAGCAATTGACGACATAATGCGTATCGCTAGAAATTTACAACAGTATAATTGATCAAGTTAGTCATGAACATCATTGTCATCATTAGGGACTCCCTGTTGCTGACTGTGAAGAACATTCTGCTTTCCGACAAGTCGCAACGGAAGCATGCGGGATACATGCAGGACACAACGCCTTGTTGACTTTGACCTGCTTCCAAACCATCCTGTCAAATGTTTCACCTTTAGGTGCTCTAAGACATTATGGATAAAGGAGCTTCGTATATGTATACCTAGAGCCTAGCCTAATAGTTTGTAGTCCCTCGCGGAACAGGACATTCTCTTCCCTCATCCTAGGTATGCCATGTGACACATCCATCCATCCTATCGTTCTATGGTTTGGTTGGACGTTACCGAGAGCGTGCTCTACATGGTTATGGTGGGAGAATCCAACACGTCCAAGTACTTAGCGAAGTCATTCTTATCCACCGTAACCCTAAGTCTATTACCTGTGATTATTTATCTCAGCACAGGTATGGTTTGGTTGCTCACGTCGTTATGCACATTTTCGGCGTGCTCCTTAGGTTCTTCAAAATACCGATGTGAGTTTTATCATAGAAATAAGGGTTTAATCTAATTGAATATCCCTTCGAATCCATGGATTAAGGTTAATCTATACTAAGATTACATAAAATAAAGTTTTAAGGGATAATTTAAATTAAACATAACAATTAAAAATATAATTAATAATAATTAATTAAGCCTTATTAAAAGCTTATGAATGTATATTATGTAAATTATTATGTAATAAATTAATTATATAAAGTGTGCATAACTTTTATAATGAGTTAATCTTATTTATTTATTACGTTTTATACCGCCTTAGTAATTTTAATTTTTATATTATTATATAAGTAATAATTACTTATATGCTTTTTTATTTTATAATGGTTATTTAAAGTGTTTAAATATAATAGTTTTATAAATTCTTTATGTTTTAACTTTTTTAATAGTTTAATTAATTTATTAGTTAAGTTAAAAGTATTTAACATATATGTTACTTATATATTTTCTTTAGTAATTTCTTATTAAGCATAATAATAATCTTTACATATATATTATTTATATTTATTTATAGCAATTTCTTTTATTTATTATATAATAGTTATATTATTATTTAATAAGGTTATAAGTTTTTTAAGCATTAAATTTAATTTTTTTAAGAAGTTATAAATTTATGTAGTATTTATTACCGTATTTATTAATGTAATGTATTTAGCTTTTATTAAACTTTAAGTTATTACTTTTTATAATTTTGTTAGTTATATAATTAATGCGCTTATTAAATAGAAAATATATTTTATAATTAATTTTCTTATGTTTAAATTATTAATATAACTTATATTTATGATTTTAAATAATTTAAGTAAGTTATATTCTTAATATAAATATTCCTAACTTATAAGGTTTTAACATTTAAGGTAAAATTCCCAAACAATTTATAGGTTTTTTACCTCATTATTTTTTGTAAAGGGATAAGATTTCAAACTTAAAGAGGTAAAATGTTAATTTATAAAACCTTATTAAAATATATTAAAAAAACTTTTATTAAATATAATTTCTTTAATAAACCGTAAGGATTAAAATTAAATAAATATTATCCCCTTAATAAATTATAAAGAATAAAATTAAATAAATATTATCCTTATAATATATTATAAAAACTAAAAATATTTAAATTAAATATTATTTTTCTTATATAATATAAAGATTAAAAATAAGATTAAATTATAATTCTTATAGTATATAAGAAAAATAATATTTAATTTAAATACTTTTAATCCTTATAATATATTATAAAGATTATATTTATTTAATTTTATTTTCTATGATTTATTAAGGGGATAATATTTATTTAATTTTAATTCTTATAATTTATTAAGGGAATTATATTTAATAAAAATCTTTTTAATTAAATAATTAACTTTAATTATAATAAACTATTATAATACTTATAAACATTATAAAACAAATTAAGGCTTATTTAATGATAAAATAACTAATAAGAAAACGTTTTAAAAGGATAACTTTAAACCTAATAAATTTCTTAAGAAATATATAAGAATAATTAAACGTAATAATATATAACATTAGAAAAAGCTTATAAATATATAAAATATTAATATAAAAATATTAAAATAAAGGAATTAATATAATAATAATTATTAAATTATAAATCTTAATTATAATAGCT